>CBVK0102119453.1:0-13122 GCA_900067695.1 Picea abies
GTATCCCCCCTTGGCAGGGGATTCAGGGGCAACACCCCCAAAGTGAAATATTGGGAAAAATTTCCTTGTAAAATATTGTAATTTTGTAGTCAATCTGGACTGTTCATTATGAGGTCACATATCTGATGGTAGAAATTATTTTTATGGTTTTTTTTTCCCTAGAAGGAAACCCTCTCTTATGAGGGAATTGTATTGTGGTTGTGTATTATTGCGAATGTTGTATTCTGAGAGAGGAGATTGTGAGAGAAAGAAGAGGAATTTAGAACGATTGAGTTGTAGGTTGTATCCCTTCATTTTGCTGGATAATAAAAAGGAAGGACCTAGAAATTTCTCTGGTGGATGTAGCCCACACTGGGTGAATCACATATATCTATGTCTCTATTGTATTGTGTGTCTTCTGTGTTTTATTTCCACATTTGTTTTATTTTATTTCCCATCTATCCTATTTTTCTAACAAGTTCATCTTCCCAAGTTTTCAATGAGAGGGAGAACATCAACCAACCTGTGTGCTTCAAGCCCTCATGAAGGTCCAAGTGACCTTATGCCTCCATGGAAAATATTTCACCTAGAAAGGTCCTGTAAAGACAAACAAGTACGCCCTCCAAGGGTCCACAAGTCACATGTATCATGCCAAGTAATCCATATTAAATAAAATAACCACCCAAACATGTGCATCAAATCCCCCCTTTTTTAAAATAAACAAATTCTCAAAGACCTTATACAACTTACCAAATTTAAGTATGGGAGGGTTATCATGGTGCCTTATTGGGTAGATCAATCCACAAGTCAATGAGTGTTTTCCAAGAAGACCCTATATAAGTCATGTAAAATAGTATGAGGTGGATGGGGATATGAATTTTGGGAATGGAGTTTATTTACATAAAAAGGCTCATACTGTATCATTTATGGGTGCCTTTGTAGAGGGTGTGCTACATCCTCATTTACAATGCAACCTTTTTCGAAGCCCTTTATTTTACATTAATTGGTTATGGTCCGAATATTGAGTAATATGTGTAATGGAAATTAAAGAGTATTGCAATGCCAGTTCAATTAGTTCCATGTGCAAGGAAAATAAAAGACTCTGCAAGTGCATTCCCTTAACAAGCGAGACATTTACTAGTTATGTGTTTTATTTTACAATTCCTTGAATTTTATGGAGAAGCATTTCATTACTCTCAAGACCTTAGGGAGAGAATATAAAGGATAATGTATGGATTTTATATTTTTCCAACTACAATGCTTTGGGCCTTTAGCCCCTTCTTCCAAATAAATTAGGTACAAGCCCTTCTTGGGTCAATATGCTCGAAAACCAAAATGATGAGGAAACAAAAGGGAAGAAGTGTGAACAATGATAAGTATATGTGGGGATGGTAAAATGAACCTTCAAGGATACCCCATAGTAGAAACCATTTTCCCTAGGGTGACCCACTTACTAGGACAACATGTTAACCACTAAGGTGAAATGAGGCAAAGGCATAATTTCCAAGCAATTTTTTTCAAAATCAAGAAAGGAAACTTTGCAACATGTTCAAATGATTCAATTATTAAAATGACACTTACCATGAGACCATACTTGTTACCTCATGAATAAATACTTGTTTTCCTATGTGGGCCAAGCTGGTGTGGTGGACACTGCTGCTACAAATCAATGGTGATGTGTGGTAAGATGAGGGGATCTGTCTTCTCATCTGGCTCTCGAAATTCCATGTATGCAACCTATGAGCCTTGAGACATCATTTCTCTAGGTGGATACGATGGTCACCCACCTCTTCCAACCAGCTCACATATAGTTTTCATCTTGGAAGTTTTTTTCTAGCTTTTTGGATCCCAAACTTCTGGGGCCGTTTTGAGGCCCTGAACATCATTTTTTGGGCTCGCCATGGTCACACTATAAATAGAGTCAAAGTGACAAAAAAATGTGTATTCCTCAGATAGACCTTTCCAATGGGCTATCATGCACCTAAAACGAAGATCGTATGCAAAAGTTATGACCCTAGGAGGTTGATGTACCAACTTACCCCATCGAGGCTCACACCACTTATGGCGCTTCATCTCCTAGGGTTATGATTTTGGATGTATAGGGTTTTCTGATTACTTATTAGGCCTTTATGCCTCATTGTAATGTGCTTAGATGAATGTGCCACCACATCGCTTCTCATAGATTAACTACCACCATTTGAGCAATATTGTTTCATTATGCATTTTACAGTTTCAACATATTTCTTTATTGAATAGAAGTTAAGTTTCATTGTATCTTTTTTATCATTCACTATATATCTATTTTAATATTACATATCTGTGTTTCATTTTGTTCCACTTCTAAATCCAGATCAATCATCTCCTTAGTTACCCCTAGAAATGGGGGGTAACCTCTAGCTCCTACTTGGGGACATGTGTTCGTCGTATAGTACATGAGAACCTCAACATCTTCTGGTAGGACCTATGACTACACACACTAAAACAAATGTGTTTGGATATCGAGGGTTGCACACTCACCCCTTTATTAATATAATAAAAAATTTTAAAATCCAACTATCCATTTTTTTTTTTCATTTTTCAAAAACTTCTAACTAACATTTAGTACGATTTAAAACAAATATAGTAAACAAATATGCATAAATGAAAATAAATAAATATGTAAATCAAAACATGAAAAAAAATGTAATTACACTAGGATGAACACACAAAATGCAAATGCAAGAAATAAAAATGACCTACCTACTTACCTGGGGCCCAAGGCCCATAGATATCAAAACCCTAAAGATGTTAAGTGAAGGCGTACAAACATTGCAACCACCTACTCATCATTTCATCAAGGTATCCCCTCTGTGCTTAATCATGTAGTACAACAAATATAAGTCTAGGATAAAATAGCCATGAGCATAAATAAGCATGTAATCAATCATAGAAAGAAACTCATGGCAGTGGGTGGGAGGGAGACAATCTTGGTGGAAAGAATATCCATAATCTTGATTAATCCATCTCTTAATATGACTACTCTATGCAAACGATAGCTCATCATCATCCTCACTCATATGAACATTGTGTTCTAAATGACGAGAGGATATGAAATATCCAATGAAGACCTTATGATTTCCCAGAGAAGGATAGACAATATAAAGGAAAATCTCAGGTCTAGAGAAAGAATATTTCCCCACACTCTAGACATGATGCTTCTTCATATTCAAATCCCCACAAAAATCCCCAGGATGAAAACACTACTCCTCGGCAGTGTGAGTCTCTAATTATTCTGGGATGACCAAGGCATCATGTCCATCAAAATTCAAGAACAAAGATATTTGATATTATTCTTCAAATAATAGCTCTAGTCAAAAGGATGATCCCCAAATTATGGTTGGGAATCAACATAAGTGCACTACAACAATCAATCCCCTGGTGGATGAAAAAGGTCTTTGATCATATCATCACTAAGTTGCCAAAATATCATGATCATCCATGTATGAAGAACAATATTCCAAAGGAAACACTTATTCCTTCCTTATCTGGAATTTTCCCTCAATTTCATAAATGGGATCTCAATAAAAAAGGAAACAACCCATATCCCATCCATGCCTCCAAACATGTATGAAATTGTCAATATGTTGACCAAACATGTCGAAGAGGTCATCCATGAACTCACATGTATCATCGACACTAATCACTTCTTCATATTCATGTGAAGGAAGAAAACAAGAATGAAAAACTTCACCTTCATCAAGTGGGAGCACATATACAAATGTCTTTTCTATATCTTCAATATATTGTACTTCATTGGAACCTTATGCTTCTTGGTAGTTTTCTTCATGGACATATTATTAAAGAACTTATTTCGTAGAGGGTGGATGATGTTCCTTTTCTATTTCACATTCTTTAACTATCATCTCATCATCCATTGGAAAACCTTCCATGTAAAGAGAATCCTTGAGATCTTGGAAAGTATCTTGCAAATTCTGAGTGGCTGGGCCCCAACACTTGAGAAATTATTTAACAAGCCTTGTGGAGGAAGGTATGCTCCTCAGATTACATGAATTCCCGAGCCACTTCTTTTGTATTAACTCTAGAGATGCTAAAAACACTTGCATTAGTATATCATCATGTAACACATTCAATGTTGAATCATATTTCATATAATTCATAACATGGGTGACTGATAGGGATGGATCACCATTAAACTTTGGACAATTCTAGTTCCACATTGGAGGATAACGATTTGGATACTCAGGAATACCATAGATATCAAGGGAAGGATACAATTCATGCATACACCAAGGTGACATGATTTCATTACTTGGAAAGACACAACAATGTAATTTCCAGAAGAGCTCAAGGCTCATCAAAATTAAAGAGGGTATCTTCCCTTAATGGAGTCACTAGATAAACTTTTGAAGTTCATCAAAGTTGAAAAGGGAACTTCCATAAAATCAAGTCTCCATACAAGCTATGGGTAAAGGATTTGGGATAGAATTTCCAAGTGTCATTATGGGTCGGAAAGGATTCAAAATCCTCCCCAACAATGGTGCCAAAATGTTATCGCACAATATGTAGTTTGGGAAAATCCTAACATAAACTACAAAGGTGTGACAAATATGGGATTATTTACCCATTGTCACCTTAGATAAACATTCCCCTCACTTTAGTGATGATAGAATCACCACACAAGGGGAATCCTGGGTGACGCTAGGGGGATTGCGATGAAAAGTGATAAGAGGTTAATGAATCCCCTATAGTTCAAGGTCAAGAGTAGAGATGAGGCTTGGTATGAGTCTCATGAGGAGGTAATTGGTTTCCAAAGGTGATGTACCTACAAAAAAATGTTATCCCTGCTTGGAACAAGACAATATTGAGTAAATGATGCCTCAAAACCAAAGGGGATTCAACAAGAAACATTTCTGTCCAAAATTGCAGTAGGATGGAAATATATGTCAGAAAAAAATGATAATAAGAACTACAAATTATACCATCAAAATCTAGTGCAAGATGTTGTAAACAATGCTAGCGATAAATAGACAAATTTCCAATAGTCAGAGAAAGAATTTGATAACAAATAGAGGGTTGTTAGTTAGTGTAATCAACAAGTTTTGTAATAGCCTTATGGCTGTAGAAATTTTTTTCTACAACAAAAAATTCTAGCCACTAAAATCACAAAACAATCCACCCAAACAATAACATTTAATTAATAGATTAATTATGGCAGCTTCTAAGTGAATTTTAGCAGTTAAATAGTGAGTACATAATGAAAAGAAGATGATTTTGTTGCAGCCCTATTGGATATAGAATTAAGTTCATAAAAACAATGAGATTACTTGTCTAAAATAGATTCCCTCAAGGCACAAAATATCTTGAAACATGAAGAATTAAATTCATCTTGAACAATTGCAATATCTCAAGAAATCACGTATACCAATGCATGAATATTCAATCTCCAATGCAATCAAACTAGTGCTTTATTAATTGGGTGAATGAAGTATCTTGTGTATGAGCTAAGGTTTGTTGCTTATCTAGGGGTGTAATCCCTTTTACTCCCTATAGAAAACAAAACTTAGCAATGCAAATCTACAAGGGTGTAGGCCCTTTTACTCCTTGTAGCAACCTTTGCAAAATAACCTTTTTCAATGATAACTAAGATGGATCTTGATGGAGGGTGTAGTCCCTTATACTCCTCCAAGGATTTAGACAAATCGACCTTGAAACAAGAAGAAAAAACCAAATTATGCATAAATTCCTTACCAACTCCAAAATATAACATGAAAAACTCTTCTTTATCAAGAATATTCCACCAAATTATCAAGAAACAAGCATCCAAGAGACAACACCTAGAATTTTCCTCCAATAGACAAATAAAAGCTTCAACAACTGCACCAAAGAGAGATAGAGTGATTTTCCCAAGTACTGCGAAATTTTCAGCCAAGAGAGTATCTAGTTCTCAAAACCATGATGATAAATTGAGAGTGGAATGATCTTTATTTATATGAAGTCATCCAACCCTAATTTTTCCACTTTATAGGTCAACATCAAAATAAAAGAGGGTCAATCCTCTAATTTATCTTTTAAATTTTACAAAATGAAATATTATTAAATTAGAATACCCTAAGGGGCGACATCATGCCCTAAAGGGTGACATTATGCCTCACGAGAGACATTGAGCCTCTAGGTGCAAGTAATTGGGCCTCCAAAGTCCATGTGTCACCTTGTCATGTGATAGGGTGGCAAGCAATGCATCTCTATCCATCAATTCACATCATATCACCATCAAACCCCATAAAAAATGTGACATCACGACCTAGGGTATGATGTTCTAGGCCTCCCAAGGCCAACGTTGAGGTGTAAGGGGTTACAATGTGACCCTCTCATATGGTCCAAGTGCCTCCAAAGGAAATATTCATATTCCAAAGTGTGTAATGTGAGGGGGTGCATCATCCAACTTGTGGGCTTCAAGCCCTCATGAAGGTCCAAGTGACCTTGTGCCTCCATGGAAAATATTTCACCTAGCAAGGTCTTATAAAGACAAACAAGTACACCCTCCAAGGGTCCAAAAGTAACATATATCATGTCGCGTAATACATATTCAATAAAATAACCACCCAAACATGTGCATCAAATCCCCCCTTTTCAAAATAAACAAATGCTCAAAGTCCTTATACAACTTGCCAAATTTAAGTATGGGAGGATTGTCATGGTGCCCTATTGGGTAGATCAATCCCCAAGTCAAGGAGTGTTTTACAAGAGGACCCTCTCTAAGTCATGTAAAATATTATGAGGTGGATGGGGGTATGACTTTTGGGCATGGGGTTTCTTGACATACAAGGGCTCATATTGTCTCATTTATGGGTGCCTCTGTAGAGGGTGTGTTGCATACTCATTTGCAATGAAACCTTTTTCCAAGCCCTTAATTTGACATTAATTGATTATGGTATGAAAAATGAGTATTATGTGTAATGGAAAGTAAAGAGTATTGTAATTCCACTTGAATCTAGCAACACATTGAGTGCCATGTGAAAGGAAAGTAAAAGACATTGCAAGTGCATCCCCTCAACAATGTGACATTTATTAGTTATGTGTTTTATTTATAGGTCCTTGAATTTTGTGGAGAATCATTTCATTTCTCTCAGGACCTTAGGGAGAACATATAGAGGATAATGTATGGATTTTTTCTTTTTCCAGCTACAAGCCTCTGGGCGTTTAGCCCCTTCTTCCCATGAAATGAGGTAGAAGCCCTTGTTGGGTCAATATGCCTGAAAACCCAAATGACGAGGAAACAAAAGAGAAGAAGTGTGAAAAATGATATGTCTGTGTTGGTTTGGTACAATGACCGTTCAAGGAGACCCCCTAGTAGCAACCCTTTTCCCGAGGGTGACCCACTTACTAGGACAATATGTCAACCTCCAATGTGAAATGAGACAAAAGGAATAATTTCCAAGCAAATGTTTTCAAAATCAAGAAAGGACCCTTTGCAACATCTTCAAATGATTCAATTATTAAAATGATACTTACCATGAGACCAAACTTGTTACCTCATGAAGAAAGATCTGCTTTCATCTATGGGAAAAGATGGTGTGGTGGACATTGTTGCTGCAAATTAATAGTGATGTGTGGTAATATGAGGGGCTGTATCTTCTCATCTAGCCCTGAACACTCCATGTCAACAACCTGTGGGAATCAAGACATCATATGGACCTTAGTTACCCCTAGAAATGGGGTCTAACAAATCCAAATGAATTAAATGTCGTGTTCTAATTTTCATGAAAATCAATGGGCATAAAGGCATACACCTATATATTTGAGCCTTAAACTTGCAATTTTGAAAGCACCAACTAGTATATGACAACCATGTAACCCTGAATTGGCTAGACACAATGTTACATATCCAATACTCATTAATGAGGCATTTTATTTACTAACTACCTTTGTTTTATGGCATTTTCCACATAGTGCATAAAATAGATAGAAGGTTAAGCCATCTTCTACAGGAATGACAAAACCATGAACATATACATTCATTTTTAGTAGGAAGCCCAATGTCCTAGTTAATAGATAACTCCACAAGATAAAAAAAGAATCATAATTTCTATCTGAATGAACAAACACTATGCACACATGATCAATTAAATGTTGTACCTTCCTCAACCAGTTTTGAAAGATCAAACAATTTTTTTTTTTTGTGACTAGTGGAATCAAAAACTAGTTGAGCACATACTCATGTGATTGTTGGGTATGTGTTATATTTTTTCCTCGGGAAACGTGTCACATTTTTTCCTCGTTTTTCTTGTTTCCTTGATTATCGTTTCCATTGTTGGGCGGTTTTCGGCACATGGTTTTTTTTTTATGGTTTTCTATTTCTAGTTAATGAATCAGGGTTTTTGAATAATCCAAGTCATTGGTCAGGGTTTGGGTTTTTGAATAATCCAAGTCATTGGTCAGGGTTTTGGGTGTCGCTGGCTCCTATATGTATATTGTATTATAAATAATGCATCGCCATGAATGAATATAGAATATGCTAGTTTTCTCGGTTTGGGTTTCCTGGGGAAAAATCTCTGTGTAATGTTTGTATTTGCCATTGTATCTTTTCTATTCTCTTACTGAAAATATGTTTTGAGTAAATATTGTACAAGGTTAAAATCTACATATGGTATCAGAGCTTTGTTGGCTTTAGGGGGACTCCTTTGTGGTCAAGGGTTTTGCTTGGGACTGTGATAAGCCTTGTTACAATGGGAGATCTGTGGTATTGATCTTTTCAGGAATGGTGAGCAATTCGAAAATGGAGATTGAGAAGTTTAATGGGAAAAGTTTTGAGTTGTGGAAGCTCAAGATGGAAGATCTGTTGGTGGAAAAAGATCAGTGGATCTCGATAGATCTAGGTACTACACCTATAGGAACTTCAACAGATGACTAGAAAAATTTGGATCAAAAGGAAAAGAGCACAATCCAATTGTGTTTCTTAGATTCAATATTACTGAATGTGTTAGAGGAAGCTACAACCAAGGATTTATGGGATAATTTGGGGAAGTTGTATCAATCTAAGTCCCTATTAAATAAACTATTCCTAAGACAGAATATGTATAATCTGAGGATGAGAGATGGATACTCGGTGGCAAAGCATTTGAATGCTTTCAATACTGTGGTAAGTCAGTTAATATCTGTTGAGATTAAAATTTCAGATGAAGATAAGTGTATCAGTTTACTATGTTCTTTACCAGACTCGTGGGATAGTCTGGTTGTGGCCATAGGTAGTAATACAACTGCCTTGAAGTTTGATGAAGTGGTCTCATCCTTGTTGTCGGAGGAGATGAGACGAAAGAACATGGAAGGACAAACAGATATGCATTATTTGCAAGAGGATGCTCCCAGGAAAGAAATAGATCTAAGTTCTCAAGTGGGAGATCTAATTTTAAGGGTAGATCTAAATCTCTTGGAAAGTTTGTAAAGGTATGTTGGAGATGTGGAAAAGAAGGGCACTACAAGAAGTAGTGTAGATCCAAAGTTGAGAAAAAGAAGGGATCTAAAGAATCTCCTTCTACAGAAGAAAAGACATCCAAGGAAGAAGGAGGGGATGTGTACTTGGCTTCTTCAAGTAGACATGCAGATCATGAGGCATGGTTGGTTGAATCAGGTGCATCCTTTCATATGACTCCCCATAGAGAGTGGTTATGTGAATATGAATGTATGATGGAGGTAATGTTTTCCTAGGTGATGACTCGAAAACTATAATCATAGGACGAGGAAAATTCAAGTTGAGAATCATATATGGAAGGATTAGAACACTACTTGGTGTTCTGTACATCCCAGGTTTGGCCAAAAATTTGATTTCTATAAGAAAAATGGACGATGCAGGGGTAAAAACAATATTTGAAAAGGAAATATGCAAGATGGTTTGAGGAACAATGGTGTTGTTGAAGGGAGTTTGGTTGGGAACTCTGTATAAGATGCAAGGAAGCAATATTAGTGATGGGTGTAATAGTTCCATTGTTCATGATGTTGGAGTTGAAGAAGAAAGAAATCTGACAGTCTCTGGAGAAAAGGTTATGCCGTGGAATCAAAGACTGAGGTAGATCATAGAGAAGGGTCTTTGAATACTACACGGTAAAGGTATGGTTGAAGGTATGTCTAATTTCTCTTTGGATTTTTATTTTTGTGAACACTGTGTATATGGGAAGCATAATCGGGTAAGATTCCCCTCTAGTGCAACGAGGGTAGAAGGAATTTTACAACTAGTTCATAGTGATGTTTTTGGACATGTGTCGGTCCCATCATTGGGAAAATCTGTGTACTATGTCTCATTTATAGATGATTTCTTGAGGAATACTTGGATATATTTCCTCAGGAAGAAATATAAAGTCTTTGACAAGTTTAAAGAGTTTAAGGATCTTGTTGAAAATCAAACAGAGAAAAGAATTAAGGTGTTGAGGACAAATAATAGAGAAGAGTTCTGTGGGAATGAATTTGAATAATTCTATAAGAAGTGTGGTATAGAAAGGAAAAAGAATACTCCATATACACCTCAGTAGAATGGAGTTGAAGAAAGGATGAACAGGACGCTGATGGAAAAATCAAGGTGCATGCTCAGTGGTGTCGAGTTAGGGAAAGAGTTCTAGGCAGAGGCAGTGTGTACTACATGTTACTTGGTCAACAAATCACCCTCATCAATGCTGGATGACAAGACTCCATAAGATGTATGGAATGGTAAGAAACCTTCTCTCACACATCTCAAGGTATTTGGTTGTGATGCATATGTTCACATTCCAAAGGAAAACAAGAGTAAGCTAGACAAGCAGGCCGAAAAGTGTATCTTTATTACATATAAGATGGTCTCAAAGGTTATAAGATTTGGAACCTAGAAACTAAGAAGGTAGTGTATAGTCAAGATGTGTTATTTAGAGAAATGAAGGATGTTGATAAACAAAAAATCCTACCAAGTAACGAAGAACCAGAGAAAAAAGAGTTTGATTTAAAGGATGATGAATCAGACTCTACAGAAGAACAAGAATTAGAAGAAGAATATCCTCATACTCTAGTATTAAGGAGATCAATATGATAAAGAAGGATACTAAAAATGTATACTCCATCTGATTTCCGTTCAAATTTTTCTTTGTCTGTTACTAATGATGATCCTAGAACTGTCAGGGAGGCAGTGGATTCAAAGGATGGAAATCTCTGGAAAAAGGCCATGGACAAAGAAATGGCAACCTTGGATAAGAATGAGGCTTGGGATCTAGTGGAGTTGTCGACTGGAAGAAATCCCATTGGAAGCAATGGGGTATTTAAAAGGAATCTAAATGTAGAAGGAAAAGTGGAGAAAGAAAAAGCTCGGATAGTAGAAAAGGGTTATTCCCAGGTTGAGGGAACTGATTTTGGTGAGATTTTTTCTCATGTTTCCAAGTTAACCTCTATAATATTTATGTTATCTGTTGCTGCTGCATTTGATTTTGAAGTAGAACATATGGATGAGAAGACAACATTCCTACATGGGGATCTAGAAGAATAAATCTATATGAAGCAACCATAAGGTTATGCTGTGAAGGGAAAGAAGGAGCTGGTATGCAAGCTGGAAAAGTCCTTGTATGGTTTAAAACAATCACCAAGGATGTTGTATCAAAAATTTGATACTTATATGTTGGGTCTTGGCTTCACAAGAAACAAAGAGGATCATTGTGTGCGTTTTAAATTAATTGGTGATCATTTGATTTATTTGGTATTGTATGTGGATGGCATGTTGTTGATAGGAAACAACAAGGAGATTATCGAGGATGTGAAAAATCAGTTATCCTCTAACTTTGACATGAAGGATCTCGATGCTTCAAATTTCATTTTGGGCATGGAAATTAAAAGAGATAGGAAAAAGAGGAAACTTTGGTTAAATCAGAGAAAATTTGTTGAGACAATATTGCAGAGGTTTAATATGCAGGAATGTAAACCGGTCAAGGTCCCTATTCCTGTTGGTGTAAAGTTATCCGTGAATTAGTGTCCCACGACACATGAAGAAGAGGAGGACATGTCTCTTGTTCCATATGTGAGTGTAGTTGGAAGTTTGATGTATGCAATGGTATGTATTAGACCGAACATTGCACATGCAGTGCGAGTTTTGAGCAGGTTTATGTCAAAACCAGGGAAGGAGCATTGGACATCAGTAAAAAGGGTTTTCAGGTATTTGCGTGGCACTCCTAGCTATGGATTGTGTTACAAAGGAAGACCAGGATTGGACTGAGTGGTGGATATACATGTCTTTGTGAATGCAGACTGGGATGGAGATATGGATCATAGGAGATCTACAAGTGGGTACGTGTTTAACTTGTATGGAGGAGAAATAAGTTGGATGAGCAAATGACAGGATGTAGTGGCACTTTCAACTATAGAAGCTGAATACATAGAATCCACTCATGCAAGTAAGGAAGCAATATGGTTACAAATATTGTGTTCAGGTATTTTGTTGGTACAACAAGATGTAAGGATAGATTGTGACAGTTAGAGTGCAATTTTTCTGGCGAAGAACCCTACTTATCATTCAAAGACAAAGCATATTGATATTCAATATCACTTTGTGAGAGACATGGTTGAAGAAAAGAAAATATTGATGATGAAGGTGGACACTTTGAAGAGTGTTGCAAATTCATTAACAAAATCTGTGAGCACTGAGAAGTTCTCTTGGTGTAGAGGATCCATGGGCATTGCTTCCTTGGATTGTTGACTATGTAACCCTGTAACCCCCTGTATGCAAAGAAAAAAACAAGTGGGAGAATGTTGGGTTATATTATTTTCATGAGTAGTAGTGTTTGCGTTGCGTCGAGTGTGCAGGGGGACGAAAGCCCCAGAGATTTTTTTTCCTCGGGAAACATGTTGCATTTTTGCCTCGTTTTTAGTGTTTCCTCAATTTTCATGTCCATTGTTGGGTGGTTTTCAGCACATGGTTTTTTGCTGAAGGTTTTTTATTTCCAGTTAAGGAATTAGGGTTGTTGACTAATCAAAGTCATTAGTTTAGGGTTTTGGATGCTGCTAGCTACTATATGTATATTTTATTGTAAACAATGTATCACCATGAATGAATATAGAATATGTTGGTTTTCCCGTTTTGGGTTTCCAGGAGAAAAATATCTATGTAATTTTTGTATTTTCCATTGTATCTTTTCTGTT
>CBVK0102119454.1:0-29362 GCA_900067695.1 Picea abies
CTGAAAATCTGTTTGCAGTAAATATTGTACAAGGTTAAAATCTACAGTGACACAGGTTCTTGTTATCCGACTGCTACCACTATAACCTCTAGGCATGCCAATGCGACCCCTCATATGGAACACAAGGCAATTTGAGGGTTTTGAAACGATGACTTCACATAACAGAGTGTCTTAACATTACACTCCATCACCTACTTTTCTACACCTCGGGGGTTTGAAAGACTATACAATAATATCTTGTAGCATTGACTAATTTTATACACAACTATCTAATTAAACATGTACGGTCTCAAGCTTCCATCATTTGAATAATATTTCCAAATGGTTATTGCATCATGCAATTTCAGGGAAGAAACTTAGTATAATAACATCCAAAGGGTACAAAGAAATACCTGATGCCCATAGTACCACACCATAAGCTGAAGTTTTAATTGTTCAATCCCAATTCAAGGATATTTTGATTAGCTTCACTGAGAATAAATTGTGTTAGTAGGTTCATGAGTAAGAGAGTTCATAGGTTGTTAGGAAAGTAACCAATCTATACGAAGGGTTGGTTACAAGTTTCTATGGGCTTATATCAACATTTGTCATGCTTATGGGCTTAAAGTCTCCCCCATTTGTTGCCCTAGGTTCAAATATATATGAGGCATTTTTTCTTTTGTTTTTGGTAGAAAATGCATCATATATTACATTCAAAATAAATTTGTATGTAAATGAAGAACAAAAAATATAAGCACCAAAGAGTAGATACATCAGGTCCCCTTACCTACATAAGAAAATACAGTTAACATCTCGGACAATTCTTGCCAGAAAAGGATAACCAAAGAAGTGATTATCATTGATGGGGATCCTTAGAATCTAATTTCAAACTTCTAGAACAAATTCTATAACTAATGAAAAAGGTTACCTTCCCGTTTTGTATTGAGAAAAATATCCAAATCCCCTTGGTGTTGCTGTAAAGCTTGCTTGTATTGAGAAAAATATCCAAATCCCCTTGGTGTTGCTGTAAAGCTTGCTAAAGTAGAAAAAATTGTTGCCAAGATTCCTTAGGGTTTTGATATAATGGTGGGAGAGAATGGTACCCAATTATTTGGAGGCCAAAATCAAAGGATTGAAACTACAAGAGAATTCAAATTCAACTTCTTTTCCTGGTTCCAAGAATGTAGGGAAGACAACTTGCTAGATTTTAGAAAATGGTGGCTTAGATTGAAGAATTTTTTTCCTTCACTCCTCTTAACCCCTTCTAGCTTTGAAATTCAATTTTTGAATGGGTGAGGGTTCAAAGTAACATAAGGTAGATGTTTTTAGGCATAAACCCCCCATATATCCCTTCACTTTTCTCCTCTTGTGGTATCATAGCTCCTTCAGGCACTTATGCTCAACCGACCTTGGTCATTTTTTTTATTAACTGTATAAATAAAATACTTACTATATTCAAGAGGATCAAACATAAACCTATCATTTTGGTCATAAAATGTGGCAAGTTTATGTTTGAAAATATTCAAGAAAGCCATAAAAACCATTTTATTTTGTTTATGTGAGACTTAAAATAACCTATGAATCATTTGTTATTTTCCATCTTTCTAAGTGTTGTCAATGCTCTACCTTATATTATGTTAAAGAGTCCTAGAGTATTTGTTTCACTCTAACTACTCCCTCAACTTGAAGGCTATCACATCCAATAGAGGTGGTGGTCAATATTTCCAAGTGCATTATTAGTATTTGCATAGTGGTCCCTACCAATTATAGTCCCTATTAGGGACTATAAAATTGAATATAAAGATTATAATTATAATTCAATTCATTTTATAAAAATAAAGCGATTAATTAAAATTATATATTAATTCAATTTATTTATAAAAACAATTTTTTTTTATTTATATAATTTCTCAGATTTATTTTTTCATTGTTTCTAACCTAATGCACTGTAACTTTAATTTTTTTTTAAATATGTCAATTTTTTTTTACTATTTATTTATCTTAAAAATAATTAAAAAAAATTAATTATTAATAAATCTCACATTCTTCTTAATTCTCATAGCCACTCACTACAATTGATGCCTCCTCACATCCCATAAAGTTAGCGACCATGTTTCTTTCGTCCTCCTTCTCCTGCTATCAGCACCCTCCACATGCATGGTCCACCTAGTAACTTGCATGCTCCATGCATAAGCAATTTCAACAATTTTAGGAATATTTTTATATATTTTTATGAATAAAAGAGTCTTTAGGTTGGAGGTTCTCCTAGAAGGTTTGAGTTTCGTCATCTAGATATATGGCTCCAATGAATATGACTTCTTCCTATATCGGTGCCTACTAATGTCATTATTTATGAATACTATTATTTCATTGACGCTGTTGTGAATTCGATATCGATCTTTCTCTAGATTTCCCCCTTCATCTTGGATTTTATTCCCATTGATAATGTACCGATGATGCCATTAAGCTTATCTTGTTTTGATAATATTCATATTATGATTTCAAATAAGAAATATTTTTTTTTAGATTTAAAACAAGACATAAGCTCACCTGGTATTTAGTCTTAAAAATACTTATAAATTTTTATAACAATACCATGTGTAAAAAGCACCCTCTTTCTGAATTTCATGTTGGATGTTTCCAAATCAAGACCAAGAAAGGGAAAGGTGCCCAAATCCCTAAATCGTAGCCATTTAATGAAAATTCCAGAGTTTCGTTTAGTATGTTTTCCAATACTTCATGTTATCACACAATTTGTAGATTGAGAAAATCCCAACCCAATCCACAAAAGTGTGACAACTATGGGAGTACCTACCCACTTTCACTTTAGATAGACAATCCCCTCGCTTTAGTGATGATAAGGCACCATAAGGGGGGAATCTCGGTGACCCTAGGGGGATTGAGACATAAAGTGATATGATAATAAGCGAAATTCCTATAGGTCAAGCTTAGAGATGAAGAATGGACTGAAAAAGAGTCTTGTGGTGGAGGAGATGATTTCCAAGTGTTTTGTACCTGTAAAACAATGTTAGACTTGCTTGGAACAAGACAAATGACCATAAACCAAACCTTTTATTAAAGGGGAATTGGTAAGATAAGATTGTTGTCCCAAATTGTAGAAATATGGAAATATATAGATCAACAAATAAAGAAGTTACTAGTTGCAAAATTAACCATCCAAAACATCAAATAATTATTGGGTAATGAAGACCTAATCATGTAGATAATATCCCAATACTTAAGCACGAGTTTTGATGGAAATATATGGCTGCAGAAATATGTTATCAACAATATATTAGGACAGACTTATGTCTGTAGAAAACATTTTCTACAACAACAATTTCTAGCAGCTGAAATTCACAAGAAAAGCACTAAATGAAAGCCCTTAACATAGAGAATAATTAGCACTATTTACTTACGATTTTTAGTGGTAGAAAGAGTGAAAAAAGACGATAAAAGAGAGGTTGCAACAACCCTAATGGATATAGCCATTAGTTTATAACATAAAAAGAATTACCAGGCTAAAGAAGACGCCCTTAGGGCGCAATGAGGCTTATAACATGTGAAATTAATTCCAACTTAGATAATTGCAATACCTCAACAATTCATGCATTCCATTGCAATGATTTTATTTCTCCAATGAAAATTAGACTAGTGCCTTATAAAATGGGTCATGGGATCTCTTTTTATAAGGGATATTTGTGTTACCTCCCTAGGGGTGTAATCCTTTTTAATCCCTAGGGAAAACAAAACTAGCAAGGTAAATCTAGGAGGGTGTAAGTCTTTTTACTCTTAGAAACCCTTGAAAACCAACTTATCCAAGAAAAATGTGATAGATCTTGGTAGAGGGTATATGCCGTTATAATCCTCCAAGGGTTTAGAAAAAAATAACTATCAAACAAGAAGAAAAAACAACAATATGCATAAATTTCCTTACCAATTCCAATATATAGCAAGATAAACCCTCTGCTACCAAGAATATTCCACCACAAATAAAGAACAAGCATACACAAGAGACATCACAACACTTCTTCCACAAGAGACAAGTACTAGCATCCAAAATAGAATAAGAGAGAGAAAGTGCGAATTGCCTAAGTAGGGAGAAAATTTCAGCCAAACTTTATGTACTTCTCAAGTGTCATATGTTTAAAATGAAAGTGACAAGGTATTTATTTATATATGATCTTGTAAAACAATTTGTCCACTTAACTTAGGGTAAAAAAAAAACTAGGGAGTTTAACCTCCTAATTTTCCCCTTTGCAAATTATAATTTGAATTTACAAAAGAATAAATCCCTAAAAGATGATGTCATCCCCCCCAGGGGTGACATTTTGACATAAATGGCTAGAGGTTGAGCTAGTTGAGGAAGTCATTAGGAATCCCAAGGCCTAATTTCCATGCGCTAGGGTATTCCTCCATCAAAATATGCTAATTCATCATCAAATCATCCATCACCATCAAAGCCTATCTTTCCAAGCGTGACATCATGCCCTAGAAGAGAAGTAAAATGCCTCTAAAGGTAAACGTTGGGGCTGGGAAAGCTAGAGAGTCAACTCCTCGGGATACTCAAGTGCCTCCAAATGCAACCTCCCTCATCCAAGTTTTCCAAAGGAGAGAGGGAGCATCATCCAACCTGTGGGCTTCCTGCCCCAAGTGAAGGTCCAAGTGACCTTGTGCCTCCATGATCAAGCTTTCACATGTCAAGGACATGGAAAGACAAGCAAGTACACCCTCCAAGGGTATGGAAGTCACAATATCATGCCAAGTAAGCTATATATAATAAAAGGGCCACCTGAACATGTGCATCAAATCCCCCCTTTTCAAAATAAACATATGCTCAAAGACATTATACAATTTTCCAAATTTAGATATGGGAGGAGTGTCATAGTGACCTATTGGATCGACCGGTTCCCATGTCAAGGAGTGTTTACCAAGTGGAATCCATTCTAATTAATGTAGCAGGTATGAAGTGAATGGGGTTAGACTTCTAGGAATGGGGATTCATGACATATAAGGGCTTATATTGTCTCATTTATGGGTTCCTTTTCAGAGGGTGTGCTGCCCTTCGTCCGCGATGCAACATTTTTCCAAGCCCATTTTCCATTAATTTATTAGAGTGTTTCTAGGTTGAAGGTGTATGGGGGCACTAAAATAATCAATAAAAAAAAATCCCACATACACTCTACCCTGGTCACAATGCTTCCCCAAGTTGAAAATGTATGGAGGCACTAAACTAAATAATAAAAACAAATCCCACACATGCTTTACCTTGGTTGGCATGATTTCAATTAGTTATTTTTAGGGGTCCCTCAATTTTTTTTCGAGAAACATTTCATTGTTCTCAGGATCCCCGGGTGAGCATCTGGAAGGTTTATGATTGAATTTTATCTTTTTCCAGCTACAAGCCTCTGGGCCTTTAGCCCCTTTTTCCCATGAAATGAGGTACAAGTCCTTCTTGGGTCAATGTGGCATGAAAACCAAAAATATGAGGAAACAAAGGGTAAGAAGTGATGGAAAATGGTAAGTATGAGTGGGAATGGTACGATGACCCTTAAAGGAGAGCCCCTGGTAGAAACCCTTTCCTTTAGGGTGGCCACTTACTAGGAAACCATGACACTCACCAAGGTGAAATAGGAAAAAAACATAATTTCCAAGAAAATGTTTTCAAAATCAAGAAATGACTCTTTGCAACATATTCAAATGTTTGAATTATTAGAATGACACATACCATAATACCAAACTTGTTACCTCATGGAGAAAGATCCATTATCCTCTGTGACCTGAGCCAATTGTGGTGGACATTGTTGCCATCGATGAATGGTGATGTATGGTGAATGAAGGGATTTTCATGTTGGGATACCTCTTGGTACTCCATGTATACAACCTAAGGGCTTCAAGACATCATCTCCTTAGTTATACCTAGAAATGGGTGATAACATTCGGCTCCTACTTGGGGACATGTGCTCGCGATATAGTGCATGAGAACCTCAACATCTCCTAGTAAGACATGTGCCTACACACACTGAAACATCAAACTGTGAAATCTAGGGTGGCTCACTCATCCTTTATCCATATGATCAAAATCTAAAATTTAAACTAGTCTTTAAAATATAATTTTGCAAATTTTCAAAAAATTCATATAATATGATAAAATAAAATGATGTAAAACAACTATGCAATAATGCAAGTAGAGGAAAATGAAAAATCAGATATGACATGCAAACATAAGTGAATTCAAATAAACTCTCATGTACAAGTAGATGAAAATGCAAGGGGAAGCAAATGACATACCTTCTTACATGGGGCTTGGGCCTTGAAGAAGTCAGATTCTTTGTGGAAAATAAAGTTTGAGGAGAGATCCATTTACTAGTAGTGGCATCTTCCTTGGGCCTTCGTTGGTGGACAAATAGAAAGAATTCGACCTAGATTTTTCTTCGATATTGTATGGTCCCAACCATAGATTATCAAAATTTTGATGCATCCCAGGTTTCTCCCTTCTCTTATCCCACATTAAGACCAAATATTCTTTCTTGAAGTCCCTTTGTCTTGCTTTGCGGTCAAAAGTTCCTTTGATTTTTCTCTGGTTCTTTTCCATTTGATCAAAAGTTTTTCTTCTGGTCTCATCATGTTCTACGAGTTGATCAATTCTTCCTTGTAGTGCTTCTTTGTCAATGGTGAAACATTGGGATAAATGCAAGGAAACAATATGAAGGTTTATGGGAAATCACACCTCCATCCCGTACACTAACTCAAAAGGGGTTTTTCCAGTAGAATTTTTAACTATTGTGTGGTTTTCCCAAAGTGCATACTTGATTTTTCCATCCCAACTCTTCTTATTTTCTCCAACAATTTTCTTCATGATATTCATGATTCTTTTATTGTTGGATTCCATCAAAACATTCCCCCTAGGATAGTAGTTTGAAAAGTGTGATAGAACAATCCTATATTTGAAACAAAACTCAATCAGGTCTACTGAGTTGACAATCTTGGTGTTATTGTTGGTAATCTTAGCAAGATCACCAAACTTGGTGATTATCCTTTCTTCAAGGAAATTCATCACCACTTCTTCTGTCATTTTTTTTGTTAGTATGGCCTCTTCCCAACAAGTGAAGTAATTTGTAGCTGTTATGACCCATCAGTAACCATTACTAGAGTTGTCCTTATACTCACCAATGAATTCCAATCTCCATTGTTGAAACGGTGCTTCAACCACTACTAGATTTAAAGGGAGGGAAAAAAATTGTTGTTTTCCTGAAATTTTATGGCAAGGTTGGCAAGATCGAACATATGGATGTGTGTCCGAAAATATAGTAGGCCAATAATATCCCGCCCTCAATATTTTATGAGCAGTGGTGTGAGTGGAAAAATGACCTCCACAATGTCCTGAATGAAGCTAAAAAATTAAATTATTTCCTTACTCTTTGTTTACACACCTAAGGATCACTCCATCAATATTTCTCCATCCAAGACCCTCCTTTGTAAGGAAATAGTTCATGTATTTGAGTCTTAAATCACTTCTTTTTTGATCTACCAGATGTTCAGGACATGTAATGGTTTTTAAATAATATATGATATATGAATACCATTCATCATTCTCGATTTCCTCAATAACAACATTTACTTGTTCCTTTTCCCCAACTTAGATAACTTCTTGATTTCCTTTGGTGAGAATTTTGGCTAATCCTTACCACTTTATTATTTTAGAATGTTTTGTTTCTAATTCATACTCTTGGATTTGTGACATCCACTTTCCCCTCAAACCAAGGCAAGAATTTTGAGATAAAACATCCTTCATTGTTGGGTAAGGGACAAAGGCTTTAATATTGTTATACCCCACATATGTTCTGAAATTCTTGAGGGACTTGACAAGGGAATACTATTGTTTCTCAGTAATTGTATAATTAAGTTATAAGTCCCTAAAAAATTTTCTCATGAAGGAAATTAACTTCTCATATCCTTCATTATTTTTTTGTAAAAGAACTCATGCGATGGTGTCTTTCAAGGCAAAGGAGAAAATGATAAAGTCTTTGGTAAAATCCAGGCTCACCAAAATTGGTGCGACAATTATAGCTTCTTTTATATGTTGAAAATCGCTTTTTCCGCTATCACCCCATTCGAAATGGGTGTCCCCTTTCAACAAGCGGTTCATTGGTTTGACAATCTTAGCGAAATTTGGTATGAATCTTCTTATGAAATTAATTTTACTGAAAAAATATTGTAAAGACTTCTTGTCTTTAGGGAGAGGAATCTTCTCGATTGCTTCAATTCTAGAAGGATCCACCGAAATTCCATCCTTGGAGATGATATGTCCCAAAAAATTTCCCTTATCTACCCCAAAAATTAATTTCTTAAGGCTGAGAGAGACACCATACTCTCTGCATATTTCAAATATTTCCCGTAGATGTTGAATGTGTTGAGTTCTCTTTTTAGAAATGGAAGTCACATCATTTTTGTAAATCTCTATAATTTTTTCTACTAGATCCCTGAAAGCGTAGTCCATGGCACATTGAAAAGTAGACCCAAAATTAGTCATTTTGAAAGGCATGCATAAATACACTTATAGGTTCCCCATGGGGTAGTGAAATTTGTCTTGATTTGATCCTCTTATATTACTAACACTTGGTTATATCCTGAGAAACCATCATGCATAGACATCATCTCTTATTCGGTAACCCTTTGCAAGAGATGATCCATGTTTGGTGAAGGGTAATTATCTTTGAGTGATGCTTGATTCAAATTACTAAAGTCAACACACAACCTAATGTCACCAGTCTTCTTTCGGATGACCACAGGGTTGGGTACCCAAGATGAATATCTGATAGGTTCAATTATCCCTGCTTCCACTATTTTTTGCAACTCCTTCTAAACTTGGGGCGTAATCTTAGGATTGATATGACTCAATTTTTGTCTAAAATGTTTTGCATCCTCTTTGAGAGGGATAACATGCTGTATGACATCTCCACAGTAGGATTTCAAATCCCCATATGACCAAGAAAAAACATCCTCGGATTCTATATGAGGGATAAGAACTCTTTCCATTCAACATGGGTTGTTCCTTTCCCCATATTCACTAATTTGGGAGAGGAATCAATGCCAATATTAAATTCTATAATCTCATATTCTTTCCCATCAACTAGTTTCCCTTTATAGATGCCATTTCGATCAAACATTCTTTCTAGGGGAGCCAATCCTCTTGGCAAGGAACCGTCGGGAAAGTCTATGACCTTGATTTACCCTTCTTCATTTAATAATTTTATATGAGTTTATGAAAACTCACCTTCATTTTGGAGGAACCGCAAGATCTTATTTTCGTCATAAGACACTTACTGGTATACTAAGTTGTCGGGGATTGAAGGCTTGAAGTTTACCTCCACATTGTAAGGGAGAATATGCTCATAGGGTTGTAGGGTGTAAGCGGAGACAACCAAAACATCTCCCACATAATTTTATTCTCTAGGGATGGATTCGATTGAAAATTCGTCGAAATTTTTTATAGCCTTGCAAACATCATCCCTATATTTCCTTAGCCTTGGTTTCCTGGCAGAAAAAATTCTCTTAACTTGGGAAATGATCAAGTATGAATATCCCATGACATATAAGGATTTGATATTCATATTGATGGTGAGGTTCAAACCTAAGATAATAGACTCATACTTGATGATGTTATTAGTGCAATCAAATTCTAGCCTATATGAGAAACATGTAACCCCTTTGTATGGTGAAATAAAGAATATTCTAGCCCCCGAACCCGTGGAACTTGAATGTGCCCATCAAAATATAAGGCCCAACGCCTGATATTTTTTTCTTCATCCCAAAACAAAGATTTTGATAATATGCACATGTAGTCAATATCTTTGCTAACAATGTGGATTTGATGTGACAAGCTATTACAACTCTCACTTTGTTTTGTGATAGAGGAATTTTGGGTATAGGACAACATGATCCCCATTGGAAATTGGGATGATGATATAAGAATAGTTTTGGTGAACACTCCCTCTCATTTCGCTTACCCAATCCCTTGAAAACAAGAGGCCCCATGCCTCTGGCACATCAATGACTATGAAATCTATCAGGAAATACACATCTAGTGATTTTTTAAGACTTGCTTCCAAATATTCAATAATCCCACAAACCAAATTTTTTCTCAAATCCATGTTACAGAGGTTTTTGTAAGGCCATGTTATCCTTAACCCAAGTTCTTTGATAGAATGCATTGCCATGACATTCGCAAAAGCCTCATATTTAAAAGTGCAGTTGTGGAAAGATAAATGATTTATGTTCAAATTAATAAGAAAAGGTGGGTGACTTCGGATCCGCCCAGAAGGGATGATTACAGGGAGGTCTTCCTTTTCTTTAGTATTGCTTTCATGAAAAACATTGATGGAAATTTCCTCTTTTGTTTTGTGGACCCGAGGGAGAGATATTTGGGCATGTCTCAAAAACTCTTCCTCAACCCTTTTTGCTTCCAAAGCTTCTTCAAGGTCTAATTTTCTCCTTATGATGGATAAGGAGTTTTTAGTATCACATGGTACCATTTTTCTTTTTGTGGATTTAAGGATGTGATCAATAGATTTGACATCATCTTTTCTTTCTTTCATTTTGAGATATGTCTTGGTAACATGTAGGACCTTGATAGGAGGTGTGGTATGGAAAATATGAATCAACTAACTTTCCTGTACAGTTCCTCATGGGAAACCATCATTGTGATGATGAGAAGAAGTCAGATTTATATCTATTTGACATGCTCTTTCTTGGGCTTCCATCAGGATGGTGGGCCATTTTTTCCCTATCAAAGAGCCATAAGGATAATTTATAGTTTACATGTAACTTGGAATAATGGAATCCTTAGGGGGTGCAAGATTCTAAGGAAAACTCTTCACAAGGGTAATAAAATTATCATTGAAATCCCTAATATCCTCATCTGGTTCTCTTCTACAATGGTAGAGTTGATCATAAAGGGATACCAAATATTCCTTATTTTCAAATATTTTGATGAAAATACTTTGGAAAACGTCCCAAGTGATCAATTTCCTTGGTGTGATACTGTCATACCATTCCTTGGCCTTTCCTATGAGAGACAAGGAAAATGTTTCATTCGTACATCTTCATATTGATCATAGAAGTGGAGAGCAATCACAAATGCATCCAAAAGTTGTTGGACTGAGGTAGGGTCATCACCAGATAAGGTGGGAAGCCATTATTTAAAACCCTTTCGGATTTTATGGGGTGATCCAAGGATTCTTGTGATATCCAATAGCTGCTACAAGTTTTTTTCCTAGGTTTCATGGAACACACTCACAACGATAGGCGCGATTGAGGGATAAATGGGAGAAGGTGGATGAACAACAAATGTGGGTGAAAGTGGAGACATGGGAGGCACATGTGATGATATTAAAACTTAGGTGTGGATCTAGGACATTTAGGTACAGGAAGAGGGATAAGATAGTCCCTCCCTCAAGTTCGTCTCATGATGGAGTTTCGAGATGAGCCTTCTGGAAATATAATCAAGAATGTTAAGGGAAATTCCCTCTAAGGGATTCATCAAGAAAGCTATGGGTAAAGGTTTTGGGATCAAATATTTTCCAAAATGTCACTAGGGATCGAAATAGGATTCAAAATCCTCCTCAGAAATGACGCCAAAATGTTATCGCACAATCTATACATTGGGAAAATCCCAACCCAATCCAAAAAAGTGTGATAACTACTGGAGTACCTACCCACTATCACCTTAGATAAACACTCCCCTTGATTTAGTGATGATAAGTCACCACAAGGGGGGAATCCCAGTGACCTTAGGGGGATTGAGACGTAAAGTGATATGATGATAAGTGAAACCCCTATAGGTCAAGATTGGAGATGAATAATTCCTTGGAAACGAGTCTTATGGAGGAGGAGATGATTGTCAATTGTTTTCTACCAAGAGGAATTCAAATATACAACTAGTTTCTTCAAATTCCATCCTGAAATCTATATGAATTTATTTGAATGTCTCAATGCATTTTTTTCTTCTTCTTTTAAAAACCTACAAAATAGAAAAAAATGTCCCTTTTCTTGACTGAAGAAACTTCTTTGATACCAAATGTTAAATAAAAATGATCCTAAAATTCAATCACCACACAAGATACATATAAGAATGTACAAAATATCCTTTATTATTATGAAAACCCTTAGGGTAGTGTAACACCTTACAATTGATCTTTTTAAGGAAGGGATCCACTCCCGATCGCTTGTGTCTTCGAGGCGACTATCTCCTAATGAGTTGTGCTCCAAATACAATAAATCTTCAATCATGTACATTACATTGTTTACACCCCTTTATATATAATACTACCTACCACCTAAGAACATTCTAGAGGAGGAACCTTCTAGTAAGCCCTCTTACATTTATTATGTTCACACTAGGCCTTATTTACTAAAACTGGCCTCCATACATAACAATACATCTATACTATTATTCCCCTTGGGTACCCCCCTAGGTATCCCATATTACCCCCCTAGATACACTACACTTTATCCATATTCCCCTAGAAAAGATGAATATATGCATCCACTAAAAATTTAACTAATAATGAAATATAATATGAAAAAGAGAAGGTTTGAATAATATTTCCTCAACCTTAAACTAGCTAAGATGAATCTAGGTATCCATTATAATAAAAGGAAAAAGTGAATATAAAAAGATACAAGGAATACATTTCAAGGGATGATCACAACTAATTCTATGAATACCATTATATAGATTGACATGAAAATAAGGATGTAAATGGATAAGTGTCAACTGAGTCTTCTCCTTTCAATTCGAAAAACTATCATATATTGGGATCACCAAATTTAGATATAAATGTAAACCATAAATGGAGATGGGACTTCTAACCCTTCTCTTGTCTCCTTTGCATCATGTTAAATGAGGGAATATATTAGGTGGTTGACATGTTGATAATGCACACACCATTATCAACAAAGAAATTACCAACAAATGCAAGAAACTCCTCACCAATTCCACAAGATAGCAAGATAAAACCCTCATCTACTAAGTAAATTTCATCAACATGCAATAAATAATCCTCCAATAAAGTAGCACACCATTTATATCCACAATATACAAGATAAGCATCCAAAAGTTTGCACAATAAAGAGAGATAGACCAAATTCCCAAAGGGGGAGAAAATTTCAGTCAAGTATGTCTTATTCTCAAGCGAGAATGTTATGAAAATGAAATGATCTAGGTATTTTATTTATAAAAGACCTCAAAATAAAAAATTTCCACATAAATTTAGGGTAAAACACAATAAGGAGGCTGACCTGCTTAATTTTGACCCTTTACAATAACAATTTTATTTTTATAAAAAAGAAACCCTAAAAAGATGATGTCATGCCCCTAGATGGTGATGTCTTGGCATTTTGAGCAAGTTGTTTGGTTGTTGAAGGGTACATTGGACTTCCAAAGGCCATGTGTCACCATGATAAGTATCTTCCTCTCCATCAACCATAACAAATCATCATAAAAAATCACCACCATCATCAAAACCCTATCCCCAAGGGTGACGTCAAACCCAAAAGTGTAGTGCATGGCCTCCAAAGGCCAATAGTTGGGAAAGGTGATGGCTAGGTATCTTCCTTCAAGGTGTCTTCTCTTTCCTCCAAAGGAAACATCCATCATCTATCATCTCCCAATATGTGGGTAATGACATCCACCATGTGGTATTCTTTCCCCAATGAAGGCTCAATCTAGGCTTGCTCCTCCAAAAATGTCCACCAAGCAAGGTACTACAAAGAAAAATGAATGCACCCTCCAAGTATATTGATGCAAAGCCCCTACCTCAGCAAGGTATGTTGACCTCCCGATCTATGGATCTCCCTCTATTCCCAAGTTGAAGCAACTCTCCAGGTCCCTACTAGAACCTCCAAGGAAACAAATACACGGGTCCTTTTATGAAACTACACCCACACAAATAAGCACTAGGATCAAATATTCTCTCCATGCAACCAATGGTTGTGACCATGGGCCTAACCAAAAGGCTCTTCATGACTTCGCGACCTCCGGTATTCTACTGCGAGTCTCCCCGACTCTTTCAATCGCCAAACTCCGAATTAGAGCTTAGTGAACACTAGCTCCTCCCTTTATCCTCTGACAATGTGACCTCCGACTATGACTTGGGGCCCAACTCCCCAAATAATTCAGGACTTCTCACTTTGAAAATGTCAAAATCTAGCTCACCTCCTTTCCTTCGAACCCTAAACCTCGAGTTCTACTCGTGCTAGATCGACAGTCCACTATCTCCCGTGATCCAATGGTCCAGATCTACACTACGTGAATTGGGACTTCACATTCTCTAATGTTGGAATATGTCTCTCTCCTTTGAAACTTTTGACTCCCGACTTCCCAATTTCTGAAATCTCTTTCCCACGAAAGAGATCAATGGTTCGATCTTCCCTTAGATCGACGACTCAAATCCCTCCTGAGCTTGGATTCTTGAGGTGACTTCGAACTTCGTCCTCCTTTGGACTTCCCCAAGTCTCTATCCATCCCAAGCTTGGATTATCACTGCAAATTCTTGGATTCTAAGGAATCCTGCACGCACTCCTTGCGGCTTCCACAATAACCTCTGGTTATTCGAACACTCCAACTTCACACACTCCTTGCGAAATAAGTTCTTCAACCACTCACTTGGGTTGGAAAATTCTAAGACTCTCCTCAGCCTACGCACACCTTACACGACTCATTGCTCTACCTGCACTTCTATTGGTATAAGCTAACGCTATCTCTCCTAATATTTTCTGAGGTAAAACTCATAATCTTGTCGACGCACTCCTTGCAGACTTCCACTGCACTCCTTGCAGGAATTTTCAGGAAGAGAAACAATTGAAACTCATACTCCCATTACAGACTTCATACATTCAACATGAAATCACACATATATGGAATTGAATCAAATGCATAACAAAGAATATAAGCAAGCTATAAACATACCATTCAATAGATACATGCAACATTCATAATACACCATGAAATATTCAAGTGCTTCTGTACATGGTTCAATATCAACAACTATCTGCTCATCCAAGTTCTACAGTCTCTGTTATTCTCTACTCTCCTATGCTCTCTTTATCTCTTGCTATTACAATGAGAATGATAATACAATAAATCTACAAGGGAGTCTTCTTGAGCTTTCCCTCCTACAACCTTAAGCTATCTTATCGAAATTAAAGACTACCATCTACTTTACATTTATTACAATAAATGTCTACAACCGACAGATGAGAGAAAACGCTCAAGATCTATATTACAATCCCCAAAACATTAAAAGAAAATACATCCTCCTAGCTATTACATTAAAGGTTCTTCTTTTGAAATTCAAAATTTCTTCAAAATGCACGCTGGTGTATATCCTACTGTCCTACACATGCTTGTTGACGATGCTCCTGCATCATACTCCTTTGGCTGAAAAATTCATGGACTCCTGTCCATGAGCTCCTACACCGCCTGTCCATGTTTTTGGATATCTACTTCACTTTCTCAACTGACATCCTCAATCGGGTGTCCTTTCCACTTTACCAAATATTTAAGATATGTCTTCCTCCGGGTTTTCTTACTAACTCTCTGATTAATGATCTTTTTCATCTGCGACTTTTCATCTATAGGCATTTGTTTGACCCATTGAATTTCCTTCTGATCCTCTACTTCATCTACTCTATAAGGATACAGATCTGCTACATTGAATATGGGTGATATGCCCACATCATCTGACAATTCTATCTCATAAGCATTTTCCTCAAATTTTCTCAAAATATTACACGACCCTATTTTCTTCATTTTCATCTTATTATATGTTCCCCTTGGGAACCTTTCGTTTCTGAGGTGTGATAAGACTAAATATCCCACTTCAAATTGAAGCTCTCTTCTGTGCTGATCTTCTCTGCGCTTGTATTCTTGGCTAGAACTCTTCAACCACTCTTTGATTTTACTGTGGAGCTCTTACATCTCTGCTGCAAAATATTCCTCTCTAGCACTCCTGAACTCATTCTTCTCTAAGTATCTCAACTCAAACACTCCCCTTGGATACATTCCATATAGTATCTTAAATGGGCTCTGTCCTGTGCTCCTATTAGGTGAGTCATTATATGCAAATTCTACTTACGACAGAATTTGATCCCATTGACTATGATGTTCAGTTACTAAAATCCTCAATAAGTCCCCCAAACTTCGATTTACTATCTCATCCTATCCATCTGTCTAAGGGTGATATGTTTAGCTAAAGGATAAATTCATCCCCAAACTCTTCCATAGGGTTCTCTAGAAATGACCAAAAAATTTGGTATCTCTGTCTGAAACAATACTCTTGGGTAAACCATGAAGTCGAACAACTTCTTTGAAAAATAGATTTACAATGTGTGTTGCATCACTGGTCTTCTGACATGGAATGAAATGTGCCATTTTGGAAAATCTATCGACTACCAAAAATATGGAATCATAGCCTCTCTGTGTCCTTGGTAGTCCTAACACAAAATACATGCTTACTGCATCCTACAACCTCATTGGTATTGACAATGTTTGATACAACCCATTATTTTGTATTTTCCCCTTAGAGTGATGGTAGATTCTACATCTGTTGAAAAATTTCCACACATTTGTCCTCATTCCTGGCCAATAATACAAACTATTCAGTTGAACGAATGTTTTTTCATGGCCAAAATGTCCAGCCAATCCCCCACTATGTTTTTGCTTCAAAAGGTTTTCTCTCATAGAACTCTTCGAGATACACAACTGATTTCCTTTGAATAGTAGTCCATCCTGAATTAAATATTCAATCCATTGGCTTCTATCTCTTAAAACATGATTCTCACATGCTTCATAAGTGTCCTTGAAATCTGAATCATCTCTGTACATTTCCTTAAGGATGTCAAAACCTAAGGTCTTCATTCGAAATTCCTGAAGAATCAAACATTTCCTGCTCAATGCATCAACAACCTTATTATCATTTCCAGAAATGTGATTTATAACAAAAGTAAATTTTTGCATGAACTCATCCCATTTTGCATGTTTCTGGTTCTGTTTCTCTTGTTTCGTTATAAACTGTAAGGCCTGATTGTCGCTATACAAAATGAAATATTTTGGAAACATGTAATGCCTCCATTTCTTCAGTGCTTGTATGACTGCATAAAAATATTTATCATACATGGAGTAATTCTTCTTGGCCTCATTCAGTTTCTCACTGAAGTATGAAACTGGTCTATTGTGTTGACTTAAGACTGCTCCAATCGCTAATCCACTTGTGTCACATATCACTTGAAATGTCTTATTGAAATATGGTAGAACCAGATCTGGTTTTCCAATTATCTTCTCCTTCAACAACTTGAAACTTTTCTTTGCTTCCTCTGTCCAATGAAAATATTTATGTCTTTTCTTGACTATGTCCATCATCGACGCACAAATCCCACTAAAATTTCTGATGAACTTCCTGTAAAAACTGGCTAGTCCATGGAAGCTTCTGAATTCAAAGATATTCCTTGGCGATGACCATTCTTTGATTTCTTTTACCTTCTCCATATCCATATTCAATTCATTCTAAGAGATCACAAAACCTAAGTAAATGAGTCTCGTCTTCATGAAAGATGACTTCTTCATATTTATCAACAAATTCTCTTGCTGCAACCTCCTCATCACTGAAGTTAAATGCCTCAAATGCTCTTCCTCGGTCTTACTGAAGATCATTATATCATCAAGATATACAATCACAAACTTTCCAATGAAATCTTTCAAGACTTCGTTCATCAATCTCATGAAAGTACTTGGTGCATTCGTCAAACCAAATGGCATGACAAGCCATTCATACAACCCTTCATTCATCTTGAATGTTGTCTTCCATTCATCACCTTCCCTCATTCTAATCTGATGATATCCACTTTTCAAATCAATTTTTGAAAAAAACTTTGCCCCACTCAAGAAATCCATCAAGTCATCCATCCTGGGTAAAGGAAATCTATATCTGATGGTGATTTTGTTTATATCCCTCGAGTCTGTACACATTCTCCATCCACCATCCTTCTTCAGACTTAACACTGTTGGTACAACACATGGACTCAATCTTTCTCTAATCAACCATTTGTCCATCAAATCCTAGACTTTCTTCTTAACCTCTTCATTCTCCTGTGGCGTCAATATGTACGTTGCTTTGTTTGGTAAACTCACTCCTGGAATAAGGTCAATATGATGGCTTATACTTTTGATGGGTAGAAATGAAAAAGGTGAATCATCCACCACTATATCATCAAAATTTTCCAGCAGTTCCTGAATTTCCTCAGGTAGATCATCTATTGAGGTACTAGTCAAGATGACTCTAGGTTTTCTAACCACAACAAACTGCATTTCTTGATATTTCTTGACTTCATAAAGAAATTCCTTCCCACTCATGAGAAGTATAGTATTGCTTGCTTCTGCTTTCACCTTCTTGTCTTCAATTGGCAGCAACATATGCATCCTACCATTATTTTCCAATGTGTAAGTGTTCTTTCTTCCGTCATGATTAAAATTTATGTCATATTTCCAAGGCCTCCCCAACAAAATATGATAGAAATCCATGGGAATTACATCAAAACAAATATCATCTCTGTAACCCCCTATCTTAAATTCAACTAAACACTATTTAGTGATTGTTACCTAATGTCCTTTTTGCAACCATGAAACTTTATACCGGCTTAGATGTGCAACTGTCTCCAATTCCATATTTTCCACCATCTCTGCGGATACTAAGTTATCCGTGCTTCCACTGTCAACTATCACCTTTTATACCCTATATTTGGTTTTTCATGTAGTCCTAAACAAACTGTTCCTCTGGACTGGATCCTCCATCTCTTTCTTTGGCTTCAAGAGAATCTTCCTCATAATCTAGGATCTTCCACCTTCTACATATTTTTCTTCAACATTTCACCTTTGCACTTCTGAAATGTGAGCTTCACCTCCTCCATCCCTCTTTCTATCTGGACAGTCCAAAGATTTGTGTCATATCTTCCCATAGACAAAACACTTTACTTCACCTCCTCTGCCTCTACCTCTTTCTCTTGCTCAAGGAAAAGTGTTCCTATCAGCATATTGTCTTCCTTGTGAACTTCCTCCCCTTTCTGTGTGATTATGAGGTTTCTTCTCTTCATCCTTGTGCTTCTGTACTCTGTCCTAGGCAATTTATTTTCCTCTGCTTTGATTTCTACCTTTGCCCCTTTGACCTTACTTTTGGGCCAATTTCTCTTCTGCTTTCAGAGCAACCTGATAAGAATCTTCCACATTTCTGATTGTCACCATGCTCATCTTATCCTGAATCTCATATCTCAGGCCAATCATATATCTGAAAACCTTTTCATCATCACTCTCACGATGACCATCTTTGATGTTAATTCTGTAGAATTCCTCAGTGTATTCCTTCACTGTCATCCCTTTTTGTCTCAAATTTTTCATTCTTTAAAACAGATTGATTTGATAATATCTAGGTATAAAATTGGCTTTCATCTTCGCTACCATTCTATCCCAGCTTTTAATTCTTTTTTTTTCCCTTGCAACGCCTATCATCCTCCAGTTCATCCCACCATAGTGCTGCATGTCCTTTCAGCCTAGTGACAACATGCTTAAATTTCTTATCTTCTTCAACATCCTCATAGTCGAAGTATTTATCTAGAGCTCTAAACCAATCTAGAAGCTCCTCAACGTCCAAGTTGCCTTCATACATTGGGGTGTTTAACTTTTCTCTAGCACCCATTCTTGCAAAATCATTTAGCAAACATTCCTTTGTAGCATCTTTGGCTACAACTTATTCTTTGGCTCCTTCTTCATTCTCTCTTTCAGCCTCACTGATATTTCCAATATTAGGTGTTCATCTCTGTTCTGTCTCCATAACATCTAATCAAGCATGAAGTTCTCTCATTTCCCTTTCCATGGCTGGATCGGGTAAAGTTCTTTCTGGATGTCTCCTCGGTGGCATTGTTTCAAATTCCACCACACAGAATTTAAACCACAATTGTCTTGTGTCTTCTCTTTACAGAAAACAATATTTGTCTGCTTTGATACCACCTGACGTAGAGCCCCTACCTCAGCAGGGTTTGATAACCTCCCGGTCTATGGATCTCCCTCTATTCCTGAGCTGAAGAAACTCTCCAGGTCCCTGCTAGAACATGTCCTTTTACGAAACTACACCCAAACGAATAAGCACTAGGAGTAAGTCTTCTTTCCACGTGACCACTAGTTGTGACCATGGGCCTAACCAAAAGGCGCTTCGCAACTTGACGACCTCCGGTATTCTATTGCGAGTCTCCACAACTCTTTAAATCACTGAAATATGAATTAGAGCTTAGCGAACGCTAGCTCCTCCCTTTTTCCTCTGACGATGTGACCTCCAGCTATGACTTGGGGCCTAACTCCCCAAATATTTTGGGACTTTGCACTTCGCAAATGCCAAAATCTAGCTCACCTCCTTTCCTCCGAACCCCAAACCCGAGTTCTACTTATGCTAAATCGACAGTCCACTATCTCCCGTGATCCAATGGTCCACATCTACTCTCCACGAATCGGGACTTTGCGTTCTATGATGTTGGAATATGGATCTCTCCTTCGAACCTCCAACTCCCAACTTCCCGATTTCTGAAATATTTTTCCCATGAAAGAGATCAATGGTTCGATCTTCCCTTATATCGACGACTCACTATCCCTCCTGAGCTTAGATTCTCAAGGTGACTTCGAACTTCATCCTCCTTTGGACTTCCCCAAGTCTATATCCCTCCTGAGCTTGAATTCTCATTGCAAACTCCTGGATTCTAAGGAATCCTTCACGCACTCCTTGTAGCTTCCACAATAACCTTTGGTTATTTGAACACTCCAAATTTGCGCAATCCTTGTGACAGAAGATCTTCAACCACTCACTTGGGTTGGAAAAGTATAAGACTCCCCTCATCCTACGCACACCTTGCACGACTCGGTGCTCTACCTGCACTTCTACTGGTATAAGTTAACGCTATCTCTCCTGATCTTTTCTGAGGTAAAACTCAGAATCTTGTCGACGCACTCCTTGCAGACTTCCACTGCACTCCTTGCAAGAATTCTCAGGAAAAGAAACAATTGAAACTCATACTCTTATTACAGAGTTCATACATTCAACATGAAATCACACATATATGGCATTGAAATAAATGCATAACAGAGAATATAAGAAAGCTGTAAACATACCATTCAATAGATACATACAACATTCATAATAATACACCATGATATTGGATCAAAGAATTCTTATATTAATTCAAGTGCTTCTGTACATGATTCAATAGCAACAACTATCTGCTCATCCAACTTCTATAGTCTCTGTTCTTCTCTACTCTCCTATTCTCTCTTGCTCTCTTTCTCTTACAATGAGAATGATAATACAATACATCTACAAGGGAGTCTTCTTGAGCTTTCCCTCCTACAACCTTAATCCATCTTATCGAAATTAAGGACTACCATCTACTTTACATTTATTACAATAAATGTCTACAACCGAATGATGAGAGAAAACACTCAAGATCTGTATTACAATACCCAAAACATTAAAGAAAATACATCCTCCCAACTATTAGATTAAAGGTTCTTCTTTTGAAATTCAAAATGTCTTCAAAATGAGCCCTAGTGTATATCCAACTGTCCTCCACTCGTGCTTGTTGACGATGCTCCTGCATCATATCTCAATTCAAATGTATCATGCTAAGTAAAATCACATTTAATATAAGAGCCGCCTAAACATGTGCATCAAAACTACCTTTTCAAATTAAACAAGTGCTTAAAGACACTATGCAACTTTCCAAGTCTAGGTATAGGAGGGTTGTCATGGTGACCTATTGGGAGAGTCATTCCTCAAGTAAAGGAGTGTTTCCTGGGTGGACCCTCTCTAAGTCATGAAAAGAATATGAAGTGGATGGGGGTAAAACTTTTGGGCATGGGGTTCTTGACATACAAGGGTTCGTATTATCTCATTTATGGGTGCCTTTGTAGAGGGTGTGTTGTAGCTTCATTTTCAATGCAACCTTTTCCCAAGACCATTAATTTTCCATTAATTAATTAAAGTTCAAAAAAATTGGGAAGTATAAGACATGGAAACAAAAGAGTACCGCAACATCTCTTGAATCTAGAGGTAAACATAGTGGCACATGCATGGAAAGAAAGGGACACTGCATAAATGTACACACCTTAACAAGTGGGACATCTATATAATGGGAGTTTTGTTTTGCAGGTATTCAAATTATTTTAAGAGAAATGTTTCATTGTTATCAATAACTCTTTGGGAAAGCACATAGAAGATTATGATTTGGATTTTATCTTTTTTCTAGCTACATTTCCCTCTGGGCCTTCAACCCCTTCTTCCCATGAAATGAGGTACAATCCCTTCTTGGGTCAATGCACCCGAAAATCCCAAAAGATAGGGGGATGAAAAAAGATGAAGTGCATAAAGTGACAAGTATGATTGATAATGGTATGATGACTGATGAAGGAGACCTCCCAATAGCAAACATTTTCCCTAATGGTGACCACTTACTAGGGCACAAAATCAACCACTAGGTGAAACAAGGCAAAGAAAATAATTTCCAAGTAGACGTTCTATAATCAAGAGAATATTTAATGCAACATATTCAAATGCCTCAAGTATTAAAGTGACACTTATCATAATACCTGACTTGTACCTCATGGAGCAAGACCCGTTTTCTTCTGGAAACAAGTTGATGTGGTTAATTCCATCATAATGAATCTGAGAGATATGGTGGTGAAGCAGGTCTCCATGATGTGTATGTGGAAACTTCCAGTCAATGCATCTCTTGGTACTTCTTGTTTGCAACCCGAGGGCCTTGAGACACCATCTCCTTAGTTATCCATAGAAATGGGGTATAAGATCTGGCTCCTACTTGGGGAAACATACTCATCGTAGATTTCATGAGAACCTCAACATCTCTTGGTTAGACATGTGCCTACACACACTGAAACAAAAAATTGTAAAATCTAGCATGGCTCACTCACCCTTTGCTCATATAAGAAAATACAAAACTTCAAAATTGACAACTATTTCTACAAAAGAAAATTTTACACCTTTTTTCATATAATATGATAAAAGAAAAATATGTAAATCAATAATGCAAGTAGAACAAAATCAAAATCAGAAATGAAATGCAATTAAACTATTATGAGAAATCAAGATGCAAATGCAAGAAAAAAATATGAACTAACTACTTACCTAGGGCTTGGGAATTGCAAAAATCAAGTTTCCTTGACATAGGGTTGGAGAAGAGAGCCATCCAATGGAAATGGCATATTTCTCCCATTCATGGAAGACAAGTAATACTTTCCTTCCTTGGAATTCTTCTTGACAATGTAAGGGATAATCCATAAAACATTGTTCTTGTGATGATACTTAGGTTCAACCCTCTTTTTATCCCACATGAGTGCAAGGCTGCCAGCTTCATTGTAGTTAATATAAGGCATATTTTCAATGTAAGGGTATGAATCTGGATTTGCATTAACCACATATTGAATGAACTTTTCATTTTCCTTTTCTCTTTTATCTTCCTCTTTATTTAATATCTTGATGGACCTAGGCTTCTTCCCTTGGAATTCTACAAGATTTTCTTTGTATTTGTGTGTCTTTGGAAGCAAGGTTTCTATACAATATTCCTATAAAAAAGGAAAATATTGAGGATCATATTCAATGATCTGGTGAGGAACTTCAAAATCACACTCACTATGATAATCAAGGCTGAAAATATCCATTACATGCTTCTTGACCACCTTCCTTCTATATAGGATCTGAAAGGTGCCATCCCCCATGGGTGAGATCCATGCAAAAAACCATTGAGGGTAGCATCCCAACTTCTTGAAAAAATAATTCCCTAGAGATATGGAACATTAAATACCACTATGTTCATGATGAAGATGATATTAGGGAAGTCCAATAGATACACTTTGATGTTTTCTATGAGACTGTAGACATTCACCTTTTTTGAATCAATGCCACAAATATTTCCATATGGGCATGGTGTCTTCAAACCAAGTTGATTCATGACCTTTAGGGACATCACATTTGTCGAGGCTCCTGAATATAACATACAATTATTCATGCGGAGACCATTTGTAGCTAGATAAATATAGAAAGGAGGGGTATCATCCTATTTTCGTCCATGATACATAGTATTCAAAATCACAAGGGAGTCTTCTTCTTCAATTGGTACCTTTAGTAATTTCAAGACTTCTCTAATGATAGAAGAAATATTGAACATTTCCATCACAAGAACTGACATATTCATGTTTCCAATCATGGTTGGGATTTCTATGTTCAATTGGATCTCTTCATCTAACTATGTTGGTTTTAGAAGAAATCCATGAACTGAAGGTGGGGGAGGTGGGATGACCTTCTCTATTGGTTACTATGGAGCTTCTTTTATCGGCTGAGATGGAGCCTGTTTCTCTGGTGGTGGATGAACTGAAGTCTATGGAGGAGGGACACAAATCTTATTTCTTCTAGCATAAGTCAAGATTTCCCTCTTCTTCCACTCTTTCCTATGATCCTCAGTCAATGGGTTAAGCACTCTGAGTTAGCCTTCTTTGGATCCCCTTTTCCAAACTTCATCAATTTGTTCCTGTGTAATTTCCAAATACTCATCATCATAATCCTAAAAGGAAAAAAATTGTATCTATGAAGTTCATACTATCATGGGAGTCCTCCTCCCTTCTGGGACATTCCTCCTTTGGATGAGGTTATTGACAAGGAGAGCACCACTGTGATTCTTTAATGTTGACCATCCCAATAGGTTTCAAAGTATTAGGATCCTTTTCCTTCTGTTGAGGCCTTTCCTTCCACCCCGTGGCATCCTTATGTTGTCTAATGAATGGAGGTCCTAGAGCAGATTGATTTCTCTCTAAATATCTTAATCGGGTCATAACCTGATTTTGAGTCTGGATGAACTGAGTATTCATCTGATCAAGATTTTGATTTATGAGATCTATTGGATCTGGTGCATTGTTTCTTGATACCTTCATCTTTGTTTTTTCCTTGGCACAAGGATACTAGAAATGATCAATCTTGGAGTAGAGAATATTTTCTTTGATCTCTGCATTGTATTCTTTGGCTTGCGCCAAAGTAGTGGGTTTCTTATCCCTCTGGATGAAACCAAATTTCCCTTCAAAGGAATTCACATAGAAGAGACAAACAACTATTTCAGATGGGCATAAATCCTTCAAGATTTGGATATGTAGCTTATCAAATATGGTATCAAATTCACTCATTGTCTCGTTCTCATTATTTTAAATATGAATGAATTGAGTCATTAGCATTCCACTATCCTTCTTTGTTTCCCATCTTCTCTCGAAAAACTTAGTGAAATATTCATATGATGCTAGGTGATTGTCAGGTAATCCCTTGAACCAACTTTGGGCATCTTTATTCAGAGATGTGGCTAGTAGCTTCATTTCCACATTTTCATGTTCCACTCCTTCATTTTCCATGCCCCAACCATTTGCATAAATGTGTTCTTCAACTGTGACCACATTGTTTCCCAGAAACTTTGGAAACCATTTGTTGGTTTCTTTAGGCATGGTATTGGGATATCCGATAATGGAATCCATGTTCAAGGGCTTGTAGAGGTATTTTTCCCAAGGACGAACCATTGATGAAATAAGAGATTACTGTGGAAGAGACTTTTGACAATGGTGGAGTTGAAAGGAGGATTTCTTCGAAAAACCTTGGAAGGTTTGAATCTTCCAGGGGGAAGGGTCTTTGGGGAAGACAAATTCAGGGGTGGTGGAGTCGCCAGATGAGCTTTAGCTCATCAAAAGAGGGAAATGGAAAGGTAAATTATCTCAAGTGGATTTTCTAGGAAAGATAGGGGTAAAGGATTTGGGGTCAAATATTTCCATCTTGTCGTTAGGACATGAAAGAGGATTCAAAATCCTCCCTAACAATGACGCCAAAATTTTATTGCACACATTGTAGGTTGGAAAAATCCTAAACCAATCCATAAACACAAGACAACTACGAGAGTAACTACCCACTGTCACCTTATATAGATACTTTTCTTGCTTTAGTGATGATAAATCACCTCAAGGGGGGAATCCTGGTGACCCTAGGGGGGTTGGGACGAGAAAGTGAAGTAATGGAGAGTGAAACCCATATAGGACAAGTTTATAAGTGGAATGAGGCTTGAAAAATGGTATTGTTGATAAGGTTAGGTTTCCAAAGTGTAGTATACCTGCAAGATAATGTTTTACATGCCCGAGACAAGACAATTCATCGAAATACAAGCTAGATCATCAAAGGGACAAGCAAGTGAAACTTGTCATTTTAAATTACAGCAGTATATATATATATATATATATCAACAAATAAAAGAGTTGTTAACTGCAAAATTAACCATCAAAAGCACCAAATATCTACTAGACAATGAAGCACTAAATAGGTAGATAATTTTCCAATACTTAATAATATAATTCGATGGTAAAAAGAGGCTACAAAATGATGTTATCAAAAGTATATTGTAGCAAAAAAAATTCTACAGTAGAAACTTCTACTCAAAGAAATCAACAAAGAACTTTCCCAAACCATATCCAATACCAAGTATATTAACAATAGCAAGTAGCTAACTATTTTCGATGGTAGAAGAGTGAGATATAAGAGATTAATGAGTGATTTTTCAGCAGCCCTAGTGGTTGTAGCATAATTTTATAACAACAACAAGAAATCCTTGGCTAAGGTAGATGTGCTAGTGGCTCAAGAAAGCTAATAGCAAGTAGAATTGATTCCAATTTAGACAAATGAAATATCTCAACGAATCACATTTTCCAATGCAACGATTTTGTTTCTCTAATGAAATTTCAGATTATTTCCTTAATATATCAGGTTATGGAGTCTTTTTTTTAAGAGTTGGAACCACTACTTCTCTAGGGGTGTAATCCCATTTACTCCCTAGGGAAAGAAAATTCAACTAGGTAAATCTAGGAGGGTGTAAGCCCGTTTACTCCTATCAACCTTGAAAAAATGACTTATCCAATAACAAATAAGATGAAATTGGTGGAGGGTGTATGCCCTTATACTCCTCCAAGGGTTTTTAGACAAGAAAAAGATGAAACAAGAATAAATTACCAAAAAATGAGGAAAATTCCTCACCAATTCCATAAGATAGCAAGATAAAACCCTCATACCAAGTAAATTTCATCCACATGCAAAAACTGACCCTCCAAGAAGGAAACACACCACTTATATCCAAAATAAACAAGATAAAGATCCAATATTTTTCACAAGAGAGAGAGAGATAGGCCGAATTCCCAAAGAGGGAGAAAATTTCAGCCAAGTATGTCTTATTCTCAAAGGAGAATGTTATGAAAATGAAATGATCTAGGTCTTTTATTTATACAAGACCTCAAAATAAAATTTTTCCACATAAATTTAGGGTAAAGCACAAAATAAATAGGCCAACCTACTTAATTTTGACCATTTACAATAATAATTTTATTTTTACACAAAAGAAACCCTAAAAACATGACATCATGCCCTTAGAGGGTCATGTCTTGGCATTTTGAGCAAGTCACTTGGTTTTTGAAGGGTAAATTGTGCCTCCAAAAGCCATATGTCACCATGATAACTGTCATACTCTCCATCAATCATGAAAAATCATCATCAAAACTCACCACCATCATTAAAACCCTATTCCCAAGGTTGACGTCAAGCCGAAAAGTGTAGCGCATGGCCTCCAAAGGACAATTGTTGGGAAAGGTGAGAGATAGGTATCTTCCTTCAAGGTGTCTTATCTTTCCTCCAAAGGAAATGTCCATCATCTGTCATTTCCCAAGATGTGGGTCATGCAATCCACTCTGTGGGCTTATTTCCCCAATGAAGGCTCAAGCTAGGCTTTCTCCTCCAAAAACAACCACCAAGCAAGATCCTGCAAAGACAAATGAATGCGCCCTCCAAGGATCTCAAGTAAAATATATCATGCCAAGTAAAATCACATTTAATACAAGAGCCACATAAACATGTGTATCAAAACTACCTTTTCAAATTAAACAAGTTTTCAAAGACCCTATGCAACTTTCCAAGTCTAGGTATGGGAGGGTTGTCATGGTGACCTATTGGGTGAGTCATTCCTCAATTTAGGGAGTGTTTCCTAGGTGTACCCTCTCTAAGTCATGCAAAGAAGATGAAGTGTATGGGGGTAAAATTTTTGGGCATGGGGTTCATGACATACAAGGGTTCATATTGTCTGATTTATGGGTGCCTTTGTAGAGGGTGTGCTGCACGTTTGTTTTCAATGCAACCTTTTGGCTAGTATAAGACATGGAAATAAAAGTGTACCACAACATCACTTGAAGCTAGAGGTACATAGTGTTGCATATGCATGGAAAGAAAGGGACACTGCGTAGGTGTACACACCTAAAAAAGCGACACATCTATATAATGAAGTTTTCTTTTGTAGGTCTTCAAATTAATTTAAGAGAATTGTTTCATTGTTCTCAAGACATATTTGGGAGAGTGTATAGAAGGTTATTATTTGGATTTTATATTTTTTCCAACTACATTTACCTATAGGCCTTCAACCCCTTCTTCCCATGAAATGAGGTACAATCCCTTCTTAGGTCAATACACTTGGAAATACCAAAAGATGGGGGAATGAAAAAGGATGAAGTGCGGAAAGTGACAAGTATGGTTGGGAATAGTACGATGACTCATCAAGGAGACCTCCCAATAGAAAAAAATTTCCCCAAGGTGACCACTTACTAGGGCACAATTTCAACCACCTAGGTGAAACAAGGCAAAGAGCATAATTTCCAAGTAGACGTTCTTTAATCAAGAGAAAATTTAATGCAACATATTGAATTGCCTCAAGTATTAAAGTGACACTTACCACAATACTTGAATTGTACCTCATGGAGCAAGACCCATTGTCTTCCGGAAATAAATTGATGTGGTGAATTCCATCATGATGAATCGAAGATATATGGTGGTGAAGTGGGTCTCCATGTAACAACCCTAGTTAAATAGTTCATAGGGATTTTTTAAGTATAATTAATTAGATAATTAATTGTCCTAATATGGTTTTAATTAAACAATGATTAGTATTAATAATATTATTTATTTATTAATTAATTGTTTATAACTTTTGATTGATTGATTGATTAATTAATTGATTACATATCACATTCAATGACATGGGTAATAAATTTAAGGGGCTTAATAACTTTAATTTATTTAATTAAATACTTTACATATAAGGGGTATAAGATATTAATGAAGGGGATAAGATATTAAAGAAGGGGATAAGATAATAATGAAGGGGATAAGATAATAAAGAAGGGGGATAAGATAATAAAAGAGGAGATAAGGAAATTAATGAG
>CBVK0102119463.1:0-29044 GCA_900067695.1 Picea abies
TCCATTGAGGTGTCTTTTCAATCAATGGAATTATGGAACCATGGGATGAATCCTCACGCAGAACTTGTCATGCCTCATTACAAATGGAAATGGAAAAATTTGTTGATGAAGTTTCCAAGGAACTGATGAATCTTGTAAAATATTCATTTCAAAAATCTGTCAAAAAACTAGCCCTTGAGGATGAAGAAATGTGTGAAGGACAGATGTATGAAGAAATTCACCAAGAAGATCTCAATGAAGTTTCTCATATTGAATATATGGACAATACATTTGATGAAGATAAATTTCTTATACCTTCCCTTCCATTTGATGAAGACATATATGCCTTTGTTCCCCCTACGCATCAAGAAGAGAACAAGATGTGTTGTGACCCTTTTGAAGATCTTTATGATACTTTATTCTATAAATTTGGAAGTGAGTAAGTATTAGACGAGCCCTTGTATGCAACAAATCATTTTGGAAAAAAAAAAACAAAGTACTATGTATTAAGGATCAAGCCCCTTATAATGAAGAGGCGATGGAGGAGCATGCCCATGAAGAGAAAGAGGAATTATGATGAGGCACAACATTTTGAGAAACCTCATAGGACATTGTTATCTTTCCTCCTTCTTGATGAAGGTGAGGATATATAGCCTTGATTTCCTTCTGCACATGAAGTTGAAGAAGTAATTAATCACAATGATGAAGAATCTGAAGATCCAGCTATCCTTAGGCTCTGTTCTTCCTGCACACGAAGACAAAGAGATGGTCATTTTTAGTGGTATTGATGGTCTTATGAAAGAGCCCTTGGATATGGTTGATGATCATAGAGACACTTTCATACATAATGGGAGACGCGCATGGGATCTTGGTCGTTTCATTTTTTATAGAGACCTCGTTTACGACATTAAGGGTAGTTGTCAAGTAAAAGGGGTTGAGTTGTCATCTTCCAAACACTAGTCTTCATGTGTATATGATTTAGATGTTTGGAAACTTGATGAATACATGGTTACATGTTTGTTCTGTCCATTCGAGAATGACATGTCACAACATTTTCTGGATGATTTTCAGTCATCCCTTGGGAGTTGTGATGCAAATCCTTTTGGGAGTGCAGACTTGTTCTATGAGGACATTTAGTCACCTTCTTCCTCAATTTTAGATGAACCCTAGGACATGGCCATCCCAGGGAAATCAAAGGAAAACTCTACAAAGAGAAAGTGTTTTCATCTTGGGGATTTTTACGAGGATTTAGATATGAAGAGGCAACATTTTTCTAGACCTGAGCATGTCCCTTACCTCATTTCTTTTTTTTAGGGAAATCATGGGGTCTTATTGGGATCTCTCATGTCTTCTCAGTCTTTAGGAAGCATCAACCATGCTAATGGGGATGAATATGAGCCATCGTCTACTTATGGTATCCCTCTTCAGAGATGGATTGATCGATCTTGTGGCTATCCTTTCAAGGAGGATTTCTAGGATGATCATAATTGCGGATGTTCTTTTCAGCAAGATTTCCTTCCTCCCATCCATCTCCATGAGTTTCATTTCATGATTAATTATATGTTTATTTATGCTCATGATTATTATGTGCTCAACTTAACCTTGTTCTATTGCATGATTAAGCACATGGGGAGATACCTTGATGAAATGATGAACAAATAGTTTCACTAGTTGTATGAGTTCTCCTGACATCATCTATCACCTGATCTTCAGGGCCCAAGGCCCCCGGTAAGTAGGTAGGTCATCTTGATTTCTTACATTTTCATATTGATTGCTTATGGTAGTTTAGTTTCATTTCATCTTTGATTTTCATTTTTCTCTACTTGCATTATTGAGTTACATGTTTCTCTTTTGATCATATATATGAAAAATTCAAAAAATATATATTTTCTAGACTAGTTGTCATTTTTTAGTCTTTGAGATTTGATATATATGGACGAAGGGTGATAGAACCATCCTAGATTTTACAGTTTTATGTTTCAGTGTAAGCACAGGTCCACCAGGATATGTGACAGTTTTCATGCACTCTACGGCGAGTACATGTCCCCAAGTAGGATCCAAATGTTATCACCAGTTCTTAGGGATAGCTAAGGAGATGATGTCTCAAGGCCCTCATGTTGCAGGCATGGAGTACCGAGAGACAACTTGACCAGAAGTGTCCACTTGCACAAATAGATACCCACCTCGCCACCACATTTCTAGGTTCATCGTGAGGGTATCCACCACATCAACTTGCTTCTGGAGGACATTGGGTCTTGGTCCATGAGGTACAATCCAGGTATTGTGGTGAGTTTCATTTCAATATTTAAGGCATTTGAGTTTGTTTCATTTTAAACTGCTTTTGATTATGTAACATCTGCTTGGAAATTACGATGTTTGCCTTGTTTCACCTTGGTGGTTGACATTGCGCCCTAGTAAGTGGGTCACACTTAAGGATAGGTTTGATACTAGGAGGTCCTCTTGATGATTCATCATGCCATTCTTGACCATACTTGTCACTTTCCACACTTCATCCCCTCATCTCCTTACCTTTTGGGATTTTCAGTTATACTGACCTAAGAAGGTATTGTCCCTCATTTCATGGGAAGAAGAGGATGAAGGCCCAAAGGCTTGTAGCTCAAAAAAGATAAAATCCAATAATGAACCTTCTAGATGCTCTCCCAAGGATCCTGAGGACAATGAAATCTCTCTCATAAGAAATTGATGGGACCCGTGAAAAATAACTAATACAAAATTCCAACTAACGTGAAGTATGTGTGGGCATTGTTTGTCATGCTTAGGTAGAAGCCCCACACATTGTTTTCAACTTGGGGAAGCATGATGTGACCAGGGTAGAGTCAATGTGAGCATTGTTTTTCATTCTTAGGTAGAAGCCCCACCTTGGATTCATCCTAGAAACATCTTAAAAGAACAAAAGGAAATAAAAGGGCTTGGAAAAAGCTTGCATTGAAAAAGAAGGTGCAACACACCCTCTACATAGGCACCCATAAATGAGATATTGCGATCCCTTGTATGTCATGAACCCCATGCCCAAGAGTCTTTCCCCCATCCATGTCACTCCGTCCATGTGTCTTAGAGAGGGGCCCACTTGGGAAACACTCATAAACTTGAGGTATGATTCATCCAATAGGTCACTTTGTCAACCCTCCCATACCCAAACTTGGCAAATTGCATAACGTCTTTGAGCACTTGTTTATTTTGATGAGGTGGTTTTTTATGTACATGATTAGATGGCTCTTTTATTGACTTGATTTACTTATCATGATGCATTTGACTTGAGATCCTTGGCGGGTGCATTCATTGTCTTTATAGAACCTAGTTGGTGGACAGATTTGGAAGAACAAGCCTACCTTGGGCTTCCTTGGGGGCTTGAATCCCACAAGTTGGATACCATAGCCCGCACACCGAACAATGATGAAAACATTTGGAGGCCACAAGGATACCTTGGAGGACCTCCCTTGTTCCCCTACTAGCCCTATGTTTTTCCTTTGGAGGCCAAAACGTCGCATTTGGAAGGCTTGATGTCCTATGAGGCTAGGGTTTGGGGTGGTGGTGTTGATTGACTTGACACTTGGCATGGTTTGATGGAATAAGGGATCGCTTGAAGGAGGAAACCCTAGTGCATGAGAGGGAGGCCCTAAAATACCCAACAATCTCCATCTTCTACTCCAATGACTTGCAAAAGGGTGCCAAAACGTCACCCTTTAGGGGGATGTCATCACTTTAGGATTTCTTATGTGTATTTTTAAAGTTAAATTTGAATTTTGTAATGTAAAGGGTAAAATTAATGGTTTTTTACCCCTTAATTTTTGGTTTACCCTAAAATTAAGTGGAAAAACACTTTTAGTAGGATTTGTATAAATAGAGATCACTTCTCTTTCATTTTTATCATAACTCTCCTATCTTGGGGAGGATTCTTTCCTGAAATTTGTGCCATACTTGGGAAATTGTGTCTATCTGTCTTGCTACTATCTCTTGTTATCATTTTCTTTGGCTATTGGATGAAGAAGTAAGGTTCTATCTTTCTTGGAAGCTATTTCTTTCTTTTATGGTGGATTTTCTTGGTTAAAAGGAGTTTATCTTGTTAATGCTTGGACTAGGTAAGGAATCTTTCATTTTATTGATTATTTTCTTGGTCAGAAGGTTAATTTGATAATATTTTGGGGAGTATAATGGCATACAACCCCACTAATTCCATCATAATTGTCTTGAAATCATTTGTTGCACAAAGGTATACTAGGAGGAGTAAAAGGGTTTACACCCTCCTAGGGTTTTTATTAGCTAGTCTTGCTTGCCTTGGGGAGAAAAAAGGGCTTACACCCCCAAGGAAGTAGCACAAATAGCTCTTTAATTTTTAAATACTCCATAACCTAATAGTTAAAGGCACCAATCTCTTGCATTGGAGAAATAAAATCATTGCATTGGGATACGTAGAATTACGAGATATTGAAATTAATTAAGTTGGAATCTTTTCTACATGCTTAAGACTTGTCAAGGCCAAAAGGGTGTCTTGTTTCTCCAAGGATTTATTGATATTAAAATAAATTTAATATACACCCATTAGGGTTGCATAAAATCACTTCATAATTTCTAAATTTGCTCATGTTCTAAGCATCAAATTTTGCTAGAAAGTTGCCAAGTTGATCTACTAGTTATTGTGCTTCTTTTGGGTGGTTTACTTGCAAGTTTTGGTGGTTGGAATTTTCTGTAGTAGCACTTGTTTTCTATAGACATAAGTCTACATAAATATATCTTCAATACTTACATCAAACAGCCTTAAATGTTGTTAAAGTCTTGTGCTATCAATCTTGAGTTTTACTAGTAATTGCTAGTTAGTCTCTTGCATATTTACTTAGTCTTTTAGTGACTTGTTTAGCAACTATTCCATTGATTGCTGATTTATATCATTATATACTGCTGATGATTAGGACAACAAGCTTCACTTTCTTATCCATAGGATCATTGGGCTTGTATCTCATCTTTTCTTGTGTCTCGAGCAAGTATAATCATCTTTTGTAGGTACTCGAGCTAGTGGAAACCATTGATCACTTTCGAGACTCATTTCCAAGCCATCTCCTACTTAGTAACTCAACCTATAGGGGAATCATTTCCATAGTCTCGCTTTCCATCTCATTTCCACCTAGGGTCACCGAGGATTCTCCCTTGTGTTGGATTCTTACTTCACTAAAGCGAGGGGAGGGTTTATTTGAGGTGATAGTGGATAAATTCTCCCACTAATATCACCATCTTGTAGATTGGGTCAGGATTTTCCCATCCTACAGTTTGTGCGATAACACCATCAACACTTGGTTTTCTCCAAACAAAATCCATACTCAATTGATTGATCAGTTATCTCAACTGCATGTTGTTTTATCCTAGGATGGTAAGGACAAGGTTCTTAAAGATTTTCATGGACTACCTTTAGGCATCGAGTTCTCAACAAAGTCATACATTTACATTGGTTAAATCGACTACAATGTATGTTTTTTTCATGGAAAACATAGTTATCAACCTAACAAGAACTCTCTAGAATTCTTATTTCTCTTAGAGGTTTCATTTGGTGGTTGTTTTTAATCCCATTTCAAAAAGTGGTGCTATCAGTAGCACCCATTTTTTTCAAGGTCAAAATTACAAAATTTTGCGACTATGATTTATAATGCTGCAAACAAAAACCTTAAAATTGGCCTCCAAAATAAAAAAAATGGTGCTACCAGTAACACCTTATTTCTAGGGGGGAGGAAACTGCAACTTGTTTGAAACCATGACATTGACAATTGATACCATTGCAAACAAAAACCTTAAAATTGATCCTCAAATCAAAAATTGATGCTTCTAGTAGCACCCATTTTTTTATTTCAAGTTTAAAATTACAACTTGTTTGATATAGTGGCCTTGACAACTGGTGCCACTACAATAAAAAACTTCAAAATTAACACTCGAATCAAAACATGGTGCTATCTATGACACCTTTTTTTTTTACCTTTTTTTTCATGAAGCACACACATGTCTAATTATATAATCTATCAAATAATTTTTTTTACAAAAAAAATTTGTTGCTAACCTACCGCTCAGGAAACCAGATCAACAACAAAGAAATAAGTCATCTGTCCATAGATTTTGAAGGAGGTTATTTAGAATACCATGTCTAGCAAAGAAAGCAGTAAAAGGAGAGAACTAGAGCTTGTAGGAAGCTCTTTTATATATACTACTTGGTATCATCATTCAAAACCAAAAAATGTGTACATATTGATTACTGAGTTGAGGGGTTTTCAATTGAGCCTGAGGCAGATCAGGTGTTGATTGCATAGTGCTATTTGGGGATGATATTGTCCTCACTATGCTTGAAGACGAGACAAGAGATAACACTTCTCTGAGGAGAAGGTGAAGACCATTCAATTGCAGTTGAATGGTGTTCTAGGTGTCCTCTTGTGTTTGCACCATTTGTCCCATAAGTGTTTTAAGGTGCCAGTATAATTTTATTGTCTTCTAGTACTTGGTTTCTCTTCCTCTCATGATTCCCACATCTCTTACTAAATTGGTGATGGCCTCGTCCACCTCCTGATCAGTCATTAGGGTTCTCTACAATCGAATTTAAGCTTCCACTTATTTCAAGTGGGCACGGAACTGAAGCAGGGTGGTCGCCCAAAATTTGGTCAGGACAACCTGAGCATAATCTTGCACCCAGGTGGTGAGTGTTTCTTCTCTATCTCAACAGTCAGATGACTCTGTAGGAGCGCCACTCCCGTTCCTATATCCATGTTGGTACATGTGTTGAGGTGCCATCGAACTTAGATTTTTCTTCCCTGTGTCGAGGTTGAAATGTTGTGCGAAGGGGAGAGGTGTCATCCACCTAGGATCCTTCCTAGCTCAAGAATCCCTCACGATCACTATACTAAGAGTTCTATCTCTACTATAGTCCATTTTTTTCCCCTACTGTCCCAGAGCTCCACCTTTTTTATCCTATATTAAGACTGCCTCGTGCTGTTGAGGTTAGCCTGGTTGGAGATGCTGAGAATCAAGGTGCTAGTGAAGTGGTTTAATCACATTGAATCTAGGTTTAATTGCCACAGGATGATCATCAACATTCTCATTCATAAGGATGCTTGGTGTCTGTGCCCCTCCTTCTGCGCAATTATTGGGATCTAACCACGATGATACACTCTTCCCAGCACCCTATCTCGAGGTGTTTTGGCCTAATATTATGAAACTCAAAAAAATAAAAAATTAAATGAACATTTTAAATTAAAAAAAAAAAAAAATAACATTTTAAATTAAAAAAAAAAAAAAACTATATTAAAAAAATAAACCAAATATTAAAACAAGTTAACAAAACATTAAAAAAAATTAAAATTATATTTAAAAACTAAGTATTAAAAAAAAACTTATTTTAAAAGGATAAATATTAGAAAAAAATATATTATTGAAAAATATTTTAAAAGAGATTTATTGGGGGCATTGCCCCACTATAAACATTTATCTCCTTTTAAAAAAAAAGAGGTTTATTGGGGGCATTTCCCCACTGTAAACATATTTTTTCAGTATATAATAATATTAATAATAATTTATTTTTAACATGAAAATTAAGCCAGAAACCAAATTGGTGTATGAAATCTTTTGTTTATGGGATAAGGGATTCATCTGCGTTGGGATTTGACTGCTAAAGCTTATGGAGGTATACATAATCTACCCTCTCTAGATTTGAACTCGTTACCTTTAAGGACGAACCACACATTCTTGACCATTGAACCCACTTAGATTGTTTTTTTTACATGTAATTATTTTATTTAAATAAATCTTGTTATATTTTAATATTTTACTTTTTTAGTGTTTTTTTCTTTAAAACAAATTAGAGGTTGAGGGAGTTATTTTCTTGTTTTCTTAAATTTACTTTTATTTATTTATTTATTTTTAATTTCAAACATATTTTAAGAAAGTAGTTTATTTCTATTTTAAAATAACATATTTTTCCCTAATTTTTTGGTTTTTTTTCTCTAATTTTATTTATTTATCCTCTTTTTGGTTTTTTATGATTTTGTTTGCAATAGCTTAGGGATTCTACAACATGGTTTAAAAAAATTTGCATTTTTACATCAAAAAAAGAGGAGGATGTTATTGGTAACACCTCTAGTTGATTTTAAGATTTTGGTTGTAAGTGTACTAGTTGTCAAACTCATGGGTCTCAAAGAGTGTGTAAAGTTTTGACCCCAAAAAAAGAGCGGGTGGTATTAGGAGCACCACTTTTCGATTTTGGGGTTGATTTTAAGTTTTTTTCGTGACGATACAAGTTGTTAAGGTCATCCTTTCAAAGTTGTAATTTTGATCTTGAAAAGAAAAAAAAAATGTTGTTGGTGGTGGTACTTTTTAATTTGGGGGTTGTTTTTAAGGTTTTTGTTGGAAACATTATGAGTTTGTTAATGCCATGTTTAAAGAATGTGTTAATTTTAACAATGAAAAAAAATCGGTGCTACCAATAGCACCACTTTTCAATTTGGAGATTGGTTTTGGTGTTTTTAACCCAAAAATATGGGATTTTAGAACTAGAGTTATCTTTTTGAGATCACAGTTCTTGTCAAGTTTGTAATTTTGTTAGAAGTCCAGGTATTAGAAAACCCTTTTTTCCCATGAGGTAGAACTTGGCACCAAATGAATGTGGAACCTTCTTAGCTCTCAAGATAAAATATAATAGTGTTGACATAGCAAAAAATGACCATCATCTGCAACCATATAGGGTCACCTAGGGAAAGATCCCAATTAAACCTTTCTTCATTGAAATGGAAATCCCTCCATTTATGTCACTAGTGCCATATGCAAGGTAAGATTCTCTATAATTCTATTTATCTAATCTAAATTTAAAAGAATACATGGATGTAAATAAAGATGGGGTGAAGGTAGGGATTGAAATGCAATATGCAACATGCAGTTAATGAAATCCTGATTAAAGGAGCAAAGAATAAGATTTGGATATGCAATTGATAATAGGGAGAATAGTCCAATTGTTATTAGAAATGGATTTGGATTTTACCCTCCTATCTTCCTCCCAAAGTGAAACAATTTAGTCACTAAGAATACTTCCCTCTCACAAAACTAGGTAGTAGCCATACTAAAACAAAACATGATTAGACATATAATAGTAGGATGAATAGTCCACCAACAAAAGTACATGCATATTTAGAGATCCTAAGTAGCTAATAATAGTCCCAAGTCACTGAGCAGCTCCATGTTTCATAATAGGCATTAACAAGCATAAAATAAGTGAGAGAAAACATTATAACACTAGAATAATCCACAAGTTATAATTCTCGCACCCATAAGCACTAAGAGGACTAAGAAATGAGAGAATAATCCCAAGACCAAATGCAACTCTACAAGAGTATAACACATTGGTTAACAATGATGCATTTTTTAGCATAGGAAGATAGCTTACAATGCTAAAAATAGAACACTTTGCTTGAACGTAATGGCTCTATTTATAAGTTTAGTTTGTGGATCTTTTCAATGACCCTAGATGACTCTTGAAGTACCCTAAATAATTCTTGAGTTTCTCAACCTCTCAACTTAGTACAAACTTTGTCTTACTCTCACTTTAACTATTCAAATACTTTGTAAAAATAAACTTCGACAAAAATTAATAATTTTACAATATTTTGCTCACTATTGTAGGAATTTTTGAAATAACAATGATTTGAGACAATCACTGCAATCACTTTGATGTCCATTTCCTTTCTCTTACTTGTGTACTTTTGACACTTTAATTCTAAGTAGTCCTTGCATTTGGATTTGTGTTATATTTGCATTTGCATTGTCTAAGTAGTTATCCTCTTCATTTCATCCCCTTAGGGTATGGGTTTGCTCGACAAATTTCCCTTTTCTTATGTCAAGAAATACACTTTGCATCCTTCCTTGTTTGCTTCAATTCTAATTTCCCTCAATTCCAATTTCCTTATTGCTCCTCACACTTGAGTGAAATTGCATTGGCACTTTCAGCTCACTTTCATTCTCTTTCAACTCTTTTTTGAATCTTATTTCTTCATTTAACTCTTTGCACATGAAAATCCTCGCAAGAAAATGACACAGTATCATGCTTGGACTATGATACTTATGAGACAAAGGATGGTATGCTATGATACTTATGAGACAAAGGATGGTATGCTGCCTCAGAGGCCCCAATAATTCAGTGATGAATCATAATAGTATAGAAGTATCACTAGTTATTGAGGAAAATAAATGCTCCATTAATGCAGAAGGAATAAAATGTTGAAGGAGAAATTGATTAATAAGAGCAATTTGTGAGTTTCTCCCTCTTGCGAATGCATAATATTATCTTGGCAACATTCATTCACGTGTAGTGAAAGAAACCATACTTAATCCATCACTTAAAATATTTCCATCATTGACGTTAGTTTTTAATAAATATTGTCAACAAACTAATAACAACTTAATCTAGGTTTCCTTGAAGTATGAGGCATGTAACAACTCAATCTAGGGGTAAACAAGTATGAGGAATTTAATTTTGAACTTAGACTTATTTTTCAGACAATGTACAATGGTCCCAAAGTGCTCCAACTACCTATTTAAATAACTTGTCATTTAATTAAAAATCTCGTCCATGTTAAATAAGTCGTAGCAGTGATGAAATAGGAGTTGAGTATTCCTTTCAACCAGTTTATTTGTAAGTAATTGAGCATAAGGAATGCAATTCGAAGCCCAGATTTTTTCTAGTGATCACTCGATGCTAAGTGCCATCTCTAAATAGCTCACTTTCCTATAACACTAGATAAACATTGTCATCAAATAGAAAAACAATTGTGAAACATCGTGAACAGGAAGCAAATATGGTGCTAAGCACAAAGAATCTTGTCTAATCCTAAGTATTGGTGACTTAAGATCTTGTCTAATCTTGTCTAATCCGAAGCTCGCCTGGGAAGGAAGACATTGCATTGGTCATCATGGAGAATAAAACTCATTTTGTCTTCATCTAACATGCTACTACAACCTTTCCATTGATGGGTTATGCTTGCTTGTGCATTTTTAATTTCCCTAGGGATCTCATGCAGCCTCTAATAGAAAAAATGCATTGCTTGATGCTCTACAACTAATTTAGCTATGTGTTGTGCGTTCTAGTGCATTTTTCATCTTGCAATGGGTTCCAACAACGCCTCTTTAAGGTTAAAATGCATCACTTGATGCTCTAAGTAGCTCTTACACTCTCTTTGATGATGAATTTTACCTCTTTCTGCATTTGTTTATTTGTAATCGGGTCTAGGAATGCCCAAAGGTGAAAACCACATCCCTCTCTCACTTGATCCATTGTTGGAGCTTCCCAAGTAATGTATTTTACTTCCCTATGCATTCTTCAATCCGTGGTGGGGATTGGAAAATCCCCAAATAGAAAAACTCATTGCTCATTTCTCTAGCTCACTTCCTTAGCTGCCCAACTAACAGGTTTTGGTCCCCCGTGCGGTTTTTAGCTCATGTAGGCTCTAACAATGCCACATAGAGAAAACAAAATCACTTTCTTTGTTCCACTATTGCAACTCTTCTACTACTACATTTTACCTCTTTATGCAATTTTTTGCTCATGGTGGAGTCCAACAAAGCCTCTAAGACTAAAATGCATCACTTGTTTCTATAAGCATCTACTACACCTTCTTTGGTGATCGTTTTTACCTCTTGGTGCATTTTTCAACCTTTAGCGAGGTCCAACAAAGCCCCAAAGGGGATAATGCGTCATAGGCACACTTGTTTTTCTATTGCAACTCCTCTACTATTGTGTTTTTCCTCTTGCACTACAAGGAAAAGACCCTATAGCGGAGGTTTTTTGCATACGCCCCTAAAAAAAATCCTAAAAATCCATTTATAGTGGATGATACTAGCGGAGCTGATCGGGTGGAGGTTTTAGTGGATGTTTTACGCTGGTGTTTTTATAAGTACATAACGCACCAATGTTTTTTATACAACAGGCGCATCGGTGCCCTCAAAACTAGCGCACCGTAGCAGGGTTATTTCAAATAAAAAATATTATCTAGTATGCTACGAAAATAATGACACACCGTAATAGCATTCTTTAAAAAATATCTTGTGCAAAACTTAACACAAGAATCACCCGTGCACTATTAGTAGAGTGCATCGTTATATGGTTAAATAAAAAACATTTACGCACCAATGTATGATAATGTCAAAAAATATATTCTGGTGCACTCCATTGTATCATGCGCACCAACACTCCAATATGGAGCACTGTGTTAGGGTTGATTTCCAAATTTACGTGGTGCACTATGTAAAACTAGATGCACCGGGGCCTCTATTATTATACCGCACCATGTCATGCTTAAACAAAAAAAATTGCACCATTGTATTTTTTCAAAAAATGTACGGCGGTGCGCTATGTAGTAGTAAATGCATCGGTGCGCATGCGTGCCAAAAAACATGTGCATCATGCTAGGGATTTTTAAAAATATATATAACTAGTGCACTCAGTAAACATGTACGCCCCAATGTGGTTGGGCATCAGGCGCATTGGAACAGAGTTTTATAAAAAAAAAATGACGGTAAAAATCGTTTTTACCGTTTTCAGTTTTGTAGAGCTCAAAAGCACCGATGCAACCTTTTCCTATCTGAAGTGCCTTGTCATTGGTGCTTTCCTTGCTTGCCTTCCTTTCGGTTATTTCTATGTACATGAATTTCGAATTTTTCCAAACTATGGGAAAATTTGTTTTTTTTTTACTACACCACAACCATGCCTCCCCGATGACAAAAATGTCTAGTCAATGTCCATGCTTCTTCATAACTTAAGTTTTCGCTAGATTAAAATTTAAAATTGAGTGAAATTTGAAGTATAAAAAAAACAAAAAAAAAACGTTGTGGTGCGTTCGAAGTGCTCAGCTCGCACCGCCTACGGTGTGACCTTTAAATTTACAAGGCACACCGCGTACCTTGTTACCTTTCTCGGTGGTGCATGTGTAAGCATAAATGAACTGGAGCGTCCATTTAACGAAGCGTCGAATAAAAGTATATAATTGGTAGGGCGATGCGTCAAAGTACAGATAACGCACTAGGTCGTTAAAGTACATGGCGCACCGCCCTTATCAGATATATTTTTACACAATCTGTTGGTAAACGTGCATATCAGGGCGTTCATGTTTACCAAACACACCACTAAGAAATGTAACATTGTGTTGCGGTGCACCCTGTAATTGTTTTGGTGGCACCGTACATGGTACGATAGTAACAACCAGAACGCACCACAAAAAGTTTCATACTCGAAAATTTGAAAATTTTTATGTGACACTATGTCGAAGTTCGTTACATGCACTGGTGCATGTAGTGAATGTATATGCACCGCTTTTTTTCTAATTTCTAAAAAATTGCTTACGTGCGTCAAGATTTTAATTTGTTTTTTGGTTTAAGCGGTGTGTAGGATAAATGTAATGCACTGGTGCATATGTGTTGTAGTGCAGCATCCCAGTGCAGTATTGTTTTTTAACGCACTGCATAACATAGTAGAACATGTTTTCTCAGTGCATTACTTTACACTAACGCACCATGGATGGTGCTCACAATATATATGCACCGCCTACAGTGCGTGACTGTTTTTTGGGCGCACCGATAATGCAATTAAATTATTTTTTGAAGGAAGTTATTTTTCCATATTTATAGATAAATTTAATATTCAGAAGATTTTTTATGTTTTATTTATGAGTGAGGCTGATGTATTTCATATGTTAATCATGCATAGACGTGAGCGGATAGAGCAGCAGTAGTAGAAAGAGAAGAGGGTGGACATGTACAATGTTGTACATGAATGGGAGGAGAGGGAGAGGGAGAGGTATTTTTACCCTCACCCTATTACTACATCGACTCATGTTCTCTTGAGGAATGTAGGCCTCCTTAAGTACTATGAGAAGGATACATCCCTTAAGGGGCACTTCTGATTGTTGGTGCATCTGAGCCGTAAATGGGATGTCCATAGACAGGCTTTATTTTTGGGTCTGTATCATTGGTACCATCCCACTGAGGAGGATATTTACTTTATCACTGGGCTATCTAGGAGAGGGGAGGATTTTACCCAGTTCCCACATGTCCCAGTAGGTGTTGCAGTTGATAGTCAGCTCGTGTACTCTCAATGATATATTGGGGTTGATGTATTATCCCCAGCTGATTTTTCAGGTGTCTGGTGGACACCTGAAAATCACCTCTTTCAGTGCAGAGGATATTAGGTGCCTCTCACTGTTAGTGACAACCATATCCCACTTTACTAGTGATGGGAAATGCATTATTTTTCCTCTTTTATATTATGTTGATTCGTTGGTATAGAGGCCACGGTGTATCAGATGGTCTTCCATTTTTTTTGTGGCAGTTTTTTATAGTGCTAGACAGATGTCGTGTTATGATACGTGGGAGGTCGAACTTCCCTTTTGCCTCAAAGATGTTTTTATTATTTTTTGAGAGGTTTCTAGAGATGAGGTTGATTTTTTTCTGTTAGCCTACTAGGTCGATGACTCATGTGCGGATGCACATGTGGGGGAAGATGATGCCCAAGAGGGGCCAACCGGAGTTTCCAACCAGGATTTCCCCAGACATAGTGGAGCTACTAGGAAGTGCGAAAAATCACATGTTCATCATGGTGTTGTGTTCTTACGCTGGTTTGGGATGGAGAGGATGTCTGAACAACCTCTTCACACCAGATGAGCTATCCACTTAACTTGTTTTATTAAATTTTTTAATGAATTAACTGTGTAATTATTGTTTTGTACTATATATTTTGCATATATTTTCACTTTCATCAGGGACATGCCTCCTCCCCCAGTAGATGGTGATGAGGAGATGATGCCCAAGGTCACGATGGGTCAAGGTCCTTAGGTGTAGATACCTGGCAGCATGCGTCGTAGGACCAATACCAGATTCAGGTTGGAGTTGAGCGACTGACTCTCTGCACTTTTGACTGAGGTGGGAGTTTTCCCTGCCCTGATGAGATACATCAAGGCTGGTCCTACGCTCTTGGAGCTTTGGAGGGAGATGCCACATGATTTTATGCCTCTTATGCGTCATATTTTCATATCTACCAGGCTACTAGCAGCGAGGAGGGATATTGATGATAGGCATAGCTCTTCTTTCAGTACGACACGTTCATCCAGTACCCCAATGATTGATGAGGGTGGTCATGATCATCCTTCTCCACATCCTCCTCCTCTTCATTCACTGTCAGGAAATGAAAGACACTTCCACACTAATCCTAGCAAAAGAGAGGAAGAATTTAATCAAGAATGAAAATAACACAAGCAATCACACAGTACACCGCGATTTTACCCTGGAAACCCTTAACTGAGAAAACCAGCATTCCTTTGAGCATTCTTCTCTCTTGTTGTCTTATTCAATCAAAATAAAAGGTTACATTTATAACCTTGGTCCACACCTAAGATACAATCAACATCATACCCTCTTGCACATGAAAGAACAACCATGTAGCCAATTTGGCTTATATATGCATGACCAAGAACCTACAATTACACATGCATTAACTTGAAAAAGTGCATCCTACGATTTCCTTACAACATCATCCTTTATGGCCTTACAACATGCCTCTTTATAGGTTTTACAAGAGGAAAAACCCTAAATATTGGTGCCAAAAAATGATTACAAATCCATCCATATCATTGGCTACAAATCCCACAAAACCCAGGATTTTGTTATAGTCGACTCCAAGTTGGGTTTACTAGTTGGCCTTCATTTGGTCTCTAGTCAACGTCTCACGCCCACACTTTGACCTCTTTTCGGTTGAATTTTCATCGATATGTTCCACTTCAACTTTATCATGTCGACTCTCTTGACCTTCGAATTGTTGTCGATCCACCTCGACTTCGACCTCTTGTCGATCCACCTCGACCTTTGACCGTCAGTCCATTTACCTCGACTAGAATTTCACTACAAAGAATATAACAACCCAACATTCTCCCACTTGTTGTCTTCTTTGCTAAAGAAAGAGATTCCTGAAATTTAATTCACCGAACCAGGGTAGAAATGTCCATTGCCTCTCTGCACCAAGAGAACTTCACAACACTCACAGACTTGGTCAACAAGTCTGTTATGTTTTCCAACGTGTCTACTTTCTCCAGTAGCAGCATGCTACTTTCCACCATGTCTCTTATGAAGTGGTATTGTACATCAATGTGCTTAGTATTCGAATGATACACAGGGTTCTTTTCTAGATATATTGTGCTTTGACTGTTGCAACAACCTTTGAAGCCATACCACTTATTTGCTTCCATGAGTGGTTGCCATGTATTCAGCTTCTGTAGTTGAAAAGGCTACAATTGCCTATCACTCATGCATCCAGCTTATTGCTCCACTGAACATCTTGAATACATATCCATTGGTTGACCTCCGTCAATCCAAATCTCCATCCCATACAGTGTCGACAAATCCATGTACATCTAATTTACCATTGTCACCTCCAGGTCTTCCTTGGTAGCATATTTCATGCCACACAAAAACCTGAATACTCTCTTGACAGTTGTCCAGTGCTCCTTTCCAGGTGTCAATGTGTACCTGATCAACACTCCCATTACATGGGAAATGTCTAGTCGAGTGCATACCATTGCATACATTAGACTACCAACGACACTTGCATAGAGAACATGTTTCATGTCCTCTATTTATTCTTGTGTCTTTGGACATTGTTCAACAGTAAGACTTTCTCCCACAGGAATTGGCACCTTCATCGGTTTGCAATCCTGCATGTTGAATCGTTTCAAAACTATTTCAATACACTTTGTCTGATTCAACCAGATCTTTCTATCACCTCAATCTCTCTTAATATCCATTCCCATAATGAAATTAGTTGCTCTGAGATCCTTCATTTTGAACTTGGAGGATAGTTTCTTCTTCACCTCTTTTATTGTGTCCATGTTATTTCCAATCAGCAACATGTCATCAACATACAAAGCTACATATATGAAACTCCCACCTTCTTCCTTGGAATATATACAGTGATCATCTTTGCTTCTCACAAATCCAAAACTAAGGATGTAAGTGTCAAATTTTTGGTACCACATCCTTGGCGATTGCTTTAGACCATAAAGGGATATTTTGAGTTTGCTTGCTTTCCATTTACTACAAATCCTCCAAGTTGTTTCATGTAGATTTGTTCTTCTAGGTCCCCATGTAGGAATGATGTCTTCACATCCATCTGTTCTATCTTGAGATCAAATTTTTCATCCAAAGACATTAGTACTCTAATGGAAGTTAGTTGTGCAACAGGGGAAAAAATATCACCAAAGTCGACTCTCTTGACTTGGGAATATCCTTTCGCTACTAGTCAAACTTTGAATTTATCGACTTGTCCTATGGAATTCATCTTCTTCTTGAACAGACACTTGCTTCTGAATGACTTTCTTCAACTAGGTAACTTGACTCAATCCCATGTCTCATTTTTTTACAATTATTCCATCTCTTCGACCATGGCATCCTTCTAGAGTTTACCCTATGTCGAGTCGACTACCTCACTGACTGACTTGGCCTCATTGTCAGTGGTATTTCACACGAATGTGGAATGAAATTCGGGAGGACTATACATTTCAACTAGTTTTATTTCTCTTTTTGGCCTCCTTATTATCGAAGTTGGTTGTTCCACCTCTTCCTCAGATTCAGTCAACTCATCTAAATCATCTTCTTCGTTCCTCAGTTCAAACCATAGCGTATCAGGATTATTCTCGGTCTAAAAAACTTCCTCAGGCTCGAACTTACCTCTGATTCTATGAAGACCACATTTCAATTGTACACTATTTTCCTTGATGCAAGATCCCAAAGCTTATATCCTTTCATTCCTTCTTTATATCCAATGAAAATACATTTGACTTCCTTATTATCCAACTTGCTCCTTTTTACCTTGGGAACATGCACAAATGCATCACAACCAAATACTTTGAGATGTGCCACCAACGGCTTCTTACTAGACCATACCTCATTTGTGTTGAAATATTGTAACTGCAAAGAGTATTCTATTTATTTATTGAGTCATTATTAATTAGATCAATCCCCTTTTGTGGATTGATCATGTCGGGCACTGTAATTGACCAAATCCCCTTTTATGGACTGGTCAAACCCTAAATATATTATGCAAATTGAGAATTCATCCCCTAAGCTAATTAAAGTGGTTTTAACCACTAAGAAGACAAGTCAGCCTTGCTCAGTGAAGATACACTTTCCTGCACCTACCAGTTTGTATAAATAAAGGAAGCCAATGCCTCATGTGTTCACTCACTCATTCGCTCACTCAGTGTGCAATTTTGGTAGGTACAGTTGGGAGAAGAAGGAAGAGAGAGGCACATTTCTCAGTGGAGTATATTCTCTAGTGTTTGGTTTATTGTCTTGGCATTGTATTGGCTATCTATATTAAGGAATTTTTTGCTAGGTTTTCTTCCCCATGAGGGTTTCCCGGGATAAATGTTTTGTATCTTGTGATTGTGTTTCTCTCAGTGATCCTATATATGCTATGGTTATCTAGTAAATTGAAAAGAAAACTAATAATAGATTAAACCTTAACATGGTTTCAGAGCTAAGTTGAAGAGAGCATCTTTCACTGGATAAAGAAAAAAGTCATTGTTGTCGTACAAGAAAATTAAGTATTTTTATTGAAGAGGAATTTCAGCCTAAAAATCATCTAGAAAAGTGTGCCCTATCCTAGGGAACTCTTTGGCACCTTCAGCACACTTTTTCAGTGGATAGAACTCCTGCAAATGCTATCAGAGGTATGTACTCACATATGTTTAAATTGTTAAGCTTTAAAGGGTATTTCCAGGAGAAGGGATCTCTTTCCATAGACCCGGAATGATCTCAAGATCCAACACATTCAGAGGAATAATGCAACCCAAGTTTGGTTATTCTGATATGCATCTATTTGATATGACATTATTTTGATCTAGGTTGCATGTTGAAGCTATGACCATCATACTAACCTTTGGTCAAAATTAAATTCAAGTTATTAGATGGATTAAAGTTGAGATCATAGAGTTTATTCTCTAACCCAACTTTCTGTCAAGATAGCATATTGTCTTAGTACATAAGATAGGTTGAAGAAATCATTTTCCATCTTGAGTGAAGGAAGCTTGGAAGAAAAGAAACACACTCATTCTTGAGGACAAAACTCTAGGTTCTGGGTTTGATTAATTAATTTGATAAGATTCAAATTTGCACATGACAAAGTTGATAACTACCCCATTATAAGTAAACATTATAATTGAGGTAGCAATCTTTGAAAATTGTTATACTTGGTAGCATGTGAGCATATTGAGATAAATGATTAATGTAATCATTTACCAGATACAACTAGCATATCCTCTAGGAGAAACTTCTTGTGTTGATTCCAGGTTACCTTGGATGAATGTTTGATCACAACACTAGAAGAGTGTCGATCTCATTTTGTATTGTGTTTCTTACATTTGATCCTTGTTTCAGACAGGTCACAAGTGAAATCTCTAAAGGAGCTATTGTGACGATTGTTCATGCTATTGTTTTATTTACTATTATCAAAAGAGTATTATTCTTTCTTGTTGTTTTGCTAACCTTGTTTTAGGTCACATGTGATAACCCTGAGGAAGCTATAGTGAAGGTTGCAGAAGGAAACATATTAGATGAGACATGAAGCAGACTATGTACATAACCAAATACATGCATGTACCAAAGAAGATGAAGAAGAAACTATCTTTTGAAATCCAGAGTATCTCATATGAAGATTGATTATAAGGATCAGAAGGCTCCAACTATGACCAAACATTAGAACAATAACTCATAGTAGAATTTTTCAAAGGATAATGAAGCCACCTTGACGGAAAGAAGAACTTGTTTGAAGTCTTACTCAACTTTTCATATTTAGACTTGGTATTTAACACAAAGTATACCCTGTAAACGATGATAAATTCCTTGTATACTTAGAAGAAATCGAGAGTAATCATGATCTCAGAACGGATCAAATGAAGAGACAACTTTTAGTATTGGGAGACAGATTCCATGAGAAGACTAGATCGTAGCTTCAGAAACTTCTAGGAGATATGAAATCTCCTAGGAAGATTCCCTTGTTTCAGTGACAGAGGAGAAAGCCCATTAGAAAGACTAGGATATGGATTCTTCCATGAGACTAGAGAGAAGTTAGTATTGACTTCCAATATTGATCTAAACAGATCAATCATGTTGCAGATGTACAAAGCCTGATGTGTGTCCAAAGGGTTCTCCTAGCAAGAGGGAGAAGACTATGATGAGACGCTTACTCCAGTAATTGAAGAAATGGTTCCAGTATTCAAGAAGACAACCAGAACAACCATGATTCATATATAGTATGAGATGTAGGGGGAACAATCCCCATACTTAAAATTGAGTAGCGATTGGTGCATTACATTAGTTGGGCCATGGAGACATGACTATGATAAAAGATAGACTTACCTCCATGAAAGAAGAAGAGCTACCTTTAGTATTAGTTATTGAGCCACTCTCAATTTCAGATGAAGTTGTTGTCATGATAGAATAAGAGTTACTCACATATTTCAGCATCCACGGTGAGGATGAAGTAGTCATTTTCAGCCTCAGAGAAGTTGCAAGTGCAGAGTCCCAGTTCCAGAAGGAACAGTTGCAGAAAGAGTAGAGGACATACTCTCAAGCAGTGACACAGATAGTGCTTTGCAGAGAGTACATAGAGCTAGCACATGATTATGTAGATTGAGTTGCAACTGAGCAAGTGTACCAGATTGGTACAATGTAATGAGAAAATTTGATTTGAAGATTGAATATAGAAAGACTCATGTCTTCCGGTTGAAGGAAGCTTTGTACGTGTTGAAGAAAGCTCCTAGAGATTGGTATGGAATAATTGACAGTTTCCTGAAGAGATTGGGATTTACCAAGAGTAAATTTGATTCTAACCTTTATCTCAAGGTTATGAATGATGAGCCAGTGATGTTACTATTATATGTAGATGATGTATTGCAAAAGAAGCTCGTTACAGATTTTGATGAAAGACCTAATGATTTATCTCTTAGGTCTTGAAGTTTGACAAAGCCCGAAGAATATGTACCTTAACCAGGGGAAGCATGTAGTATAAATACTAAAGAGGTTTGATATGTTGGAGTATAAATCCATGAACACACCCATGGAAACAAAGTTGAAGCTCCTAGTAGATACCTCGTAAAAATTGGTTGACGTTACTCTGTATAAACAAATTATTATTGGTTCATTGATGTATTTGACGAATACCAGACCATATATATGTTTTGTTGTGAACACCTTTGAGATAGTATATGGTAGTACACAGACGTGTTCACCTTGATGATGAAAAACATGTGATGAGATACCTTAAGGGTACATTGTATTTTGGTATCTGCTATACTAGAGATCATGACTTCATATTGTATGGATATACTGATTCAGTTTGAGCTGGAAGTGTTTCTGATAGAAAGATCACTTCAAGATGTTGTTTCAGTATGGGGTCAGCCATGACTTCATGGTAGAGTAGGAAGCAATCCAGTATTTCTTCTAGCACGACAGAAGCAGAATATATTGCAGTGTGTTCCGCCAGTGGTGAATCCATATACCTTCAGATGTTGTTGACATATCTATTTGATCTGGATATGGAAGCCATCTTGATCCTATGTGATAACCAGAGTTGTATAAATATTATGTGTTCCATGATGAGTCAAAGAACATAGATATCTGGTATCACTTCATTCGTGATATGTTGCAGAGAGGAGCCATAAAGATTCATTATTTTGGCACATATGAACAGGTTGATGATGTGTTGACCAAGCCTTTGTCTCATGTAAAGTTTAATCACTTTTGAGACAAGCTTGGTGTCGTCTAAAAGGACCTCCCTTGAAAGGGGGAGTAGTTGTGATGCCATCCTAGTGTTGAAGATTTCCAGCTTCATGTTGATGTTGTTGAGAAGTCATCCTTGTGCTGAAGATTTCCATCTTCATGATGATGTTGTTGAGATGACAATCTTGTGTTGAATATTTCCAGCTTAGTGTTGATGTTTTTTTTATGTCGGCCTAGTGTTGAAGATTTCCATCTTCATGTTGATGTTGTTGAGATGCCAGCCTTGTGCTGAATATTTCCAGCTTTGTGCTGATGTTGTTGAGATGCCAGCCTTGTGCTGAAGATTCCAACTTTGTGCTGATGTTGTTGTGATGCCATTCTAGTGCTAGATATTTCCATCTTTGTGATGATGTTGTTGAGATGTCAGCCTTGTGTTGAATATTACCAGCTTCATGTTGATTTTGTTGAGATGCCATCCTTGTGCTTAAAATTTCCAACTGCGTGTTGATGTTGATTGAGATGCCAACCTTATGCTGAATATTTCCATCTTTGTGTTGATGTTGATGTAGTTTTGGCCTCGTGCTGAATATTTCCAACTTAGTGTTGATTTTGGTGTGGTTCCAGCCTTCATGTTGTGATGATGTTGATACTCTAGCCTTCGTGTTGCGATGATGTTGATACTCTAGCCTTCTTGTTGTGATGGTAGTGTTTCTTCAGCCTTCATGTTGTGATGTTGATGATGTTGTATCAACCTTGTGTTTTTATTGATGATGATGATGTATTAATGTTATATTAATCCATGTTGATGCAGATGATGGTGATGCCAATTCAACTCCTTGTTGAAGATGATGATGATGATGATGTTATTTCAGCTTTAATGTTGAAGATGATGATGTTACTTTAGCCTCATGCTAAAGATGTTGATGATATTACTTTAGCCTCGTGCTAAATATGTTGATGTTATTACTTTAGCCTCATGCTAAAGAAGATGATGATGTTACTTTAGCCTCACGCTAAAGATGATGATGATGTTACTTAAGCCTCATGTTGATGAGGATGATGATGCTACTCTAGCTCCATGTTGTGAACAATGATGATGAGAAAAACTTATGATGATTTATAGATATCCCAGCCAGTGTTCCAGATGCTTTTGACATTGTTTCCCTCTCTCTCTCCTGACGATGTTGTAGAATACTCTTCTTGTTAAGGGGGAGTGTTGAAATATTGTAATTGCAAAGAGTATTCTATTTATTTATTGAGTCATTATTAATTATATCAATCCCCTTTTGTGGATTGATCATGACGAGCATTGTAATTGACCAAATCCCCTTTTGTGGATTGGTGAAACCCTAAATATATTATGCAAATTGAGAAGTCGTCCCCCAGGCTAATTAAAGTGGTTTTAACTACTACGAAGACAAGTCGTCCCTGCGTAGTGAAGAGACACATTTCCAAGACCTTCCAAATTGTATAAATAAAGGAAGCCAGTGCCTCATTTGTTCACTCACTCATTCACTCATTCAATGAACCAGTTTGGTAGCTGAAGTTGGGAGAAGAAGGAAGAGAGATGTGAATTGCTTAGTGGAGGATATTCTCTAGTGTTTGGTTTATTGTCTTGGCATTTTATTGGCTATCTATATTAAGGAAGTTTTTTGTAGGTTTTCTTCCCCATGAGGGTTTCACAAGATAAATGATGTGTATCTTGTGATTGTGTTTCTCTCAGTGATCCTATATATGCTATGGTTATCTAGTAAATTGAAAAGAAACCTAATAATATATTAAACCTTAACAATTTGGATTTGTGTTGACTAGCGTTGATGAAGGAGACATATTTACCATATATTTTGCAGTCTCGATTGCCTTCGCCCAGAATTCTTGTGTGAGCCCGACACCAATGAGCATTCTCCTTTCCTTGTCCATCAATGTTATGTTTATTCTCTCGTCAACTCCATTTTGTTGTGGGGTATATGGTGTGTTTTTTTTTCATGATGCGCCACACTTCTTACATAACTAATCAAATTTATTTCCTTAGAATTCACCACCATTGTCAGTCCTCGGCACTTTAATCCTCTTCTCTGTATAGTTTTCCACAAGATATTTAAACTCCTTAAATCTCTCAAAAACCTATGATTTATTCCTCAGGAAATCTATCCATGCCTTCCTTGGAAAAAAATCCATGAAGGAGATAATACAAAGATCCACCAAGTGAAGGCATTGTAACTAGGCCAAACACATCACTATGCACCAGTTCTCGAATCTCATTTTCCCTTGTTGCTCTAGAAAAGAACCTCACCTGACTTTGTTTTCCATATATGCAATGTTCACAAAAGTCGACTTCTAAACCACATTCAGGAAAAACCTCAACCATACCTTTTTTTTACATGGATTAAAGTCCTTTTTCTCCAATGTGTCTCTTCCTCTCGTGCCATAGCCTGGTCGGGTCGATTTCTTCATGTTTGGTCGAGTTTATTTGAACTGAATTATCTCGAGTTGATTCAAGTCGATTTGTGTCAACGTCAAGTTGATTCGAGTTGCATTTGATTCAATTTCAAGAGAAACGATGTTGTTGCATCCATTCGATTTAAAATTCCCTAACATCTTGTACAGGGTACCAATCTGAACTCCTTTCATCAATACCATCGCACCTCTGACCATCTTGCACGAATCCTTCTGAAACAAAGTATGTACACCTACATCACTCATCTTTCTGACAGATATCAAGATTCTTACCAAACCTAGAATGTGAAGCACACCTAGAAGGGTTCTTTTCCTCCCATCCTGCAGTTTCAGTCAGACTCTTCCCCATCCGACAATTCTGGTTGTTGATTCATCCCCCAAGAACACATCACCCCCATCATATCTTCCATATTCATAGAACCATTATTTATGTGGTGTCATATGATAGGATGCTCCTAAGTCGATCAACCAAACATATTGATCCGACTGTATACTAGTCGACGTCAGGTACACATAACCTCCCTTCTTTGAGGTCATATTTCTTTCATTTGACTGATTCTCTTCGAATCTAGAACTTACTTATTTTTCCTTTGACTTATAGTCCTTTTTATAATGCCCAACTTTACCAAATTTCCAGCATCTTCGTTTCCAATGACCTGGGCATTTATATCTACCCTTCGACTTAAAATTTCTACTGGAGAATATTCCTTTATCTCTGTCTATCTGTCAACCTCTCACTACTAGAGCATATTTGGTCAATCCTTCCATGTTCTTTCTTCTCATTTATTCCAACAACAAAGAAGCAACCATGTCCTCTAGTGCTAGTGTGGTTGTATTACTCCCAATATCCACGACTAATCTATCCCAGGAGTCTGGAAAAGAACACAATAGGCTGATACACTTCTCCTCATCAGTGATCTTAATATCCACAAACATTAACTGGCTTAGCATGGTATTAAACACATTTAAATGCTTAGTCACTGAACTTCCATCACTCATTCTCAGAAGATACATATTCTTTCTAGGAAACAACTTATTTACCAGATATTTTGACTGGTATAAGTTTCCCATCTTGTCCCATGGTTTCTTGGCCAAATCTTCACCTCAAGCATTCAACAACACAGAATCTACAAGACAAAGTTGAACCGTACTTCTTTCTCTTCTTTCAACTTTCTCCCATTCTTTCGTCGATGTGCATGTCGGTTGTGTACCTGGACAAACCGTTGTCCATTTTTCTCGATCTACAAGAAGATATTCCATTTTAAGATTCCAAAGCTCAAAATTATGGCCATTGAATTTTTCTATCTCTATTATGGAACTGCTCGCCATTATTTACCATGATATTTAAAAAAAAATTATGACTTACGACTCTTACTATGCCTAGGGTTTAGTTCTTAGATTCAATATTTTCAAATCAAGATCTGATATACCTACCAAATCATAACATTGCTTTGATAAATCAGTTTTCAGGGTAGACCTAAGCTCTAATACCCCATGTCAGGAACTAAAAGACACTCCCATGCTAATCCTAGCAGAAGAGAGGAATAATTTAATCAAGAATGCAAATGACACAAGAAATCACACAGTACACCGAGATTTTACCCTAGAAACCCTTAACCGAGAAAACCATCATTTATTTGAGTGTTCTTCTCTCTTGTTGTCTTATTCAATCAGAATAAAAGGTTACATGTCTAACCTTTTTCCACACCTAAGACACAATCAACATCATACCCTCTTGCACAAGCAAGAACAACCTTGTAGTCAATCTGGCTTACATATGCATGACCAACAACCTACAATTACACATGCATTAACCTGCAAAAGTGTATCCTATGATTACCTTACAACAACAACCTTTACGGCCTTGCAACATGCCTCCTTATAGAATTTAAAACAGGAAAAAACCTAAAAATTGGCACCCTAAAATGGTTATAGATCCATGCATATCATTAGCTACAAATCCCGCAAAACCTAGGATTTTGTTACAAACAACTCCAAGTCAGATTTACCAGTCGTCCTTCATTCAGTCTCTAGTCAATCATCTCACACCCGCACTTTGACCTCTTGTCGATTGACTTGTCGTCGATATCTTCGACTTTGAATTTACCCGGTTGACTCTCTCGACCTTCTACTTGTCATTGATCCATCTTGACTTTTACCTGTTGTCGATCCACCTCGACCTTTGATCATCAATCGATTTACCTTGACTAGACTTTCACTCCAAATAATATAACAACCCAACATTCACCTCACCCAGATCATGAGGAGGCAACACATATTCCTCCTCCTCCTCCTTCACCTCACCTAGATGAGCATGCCAGACCTATTCCTCGTCCTCCTATTTCATCTCACCTGGATGAGCACGCAGGACCTATTCATCATCAATCATTTTCCACTACAAACCAGGCCTCCACTACTATTGTAGATATGCATATTATCCCACAGGCTAGACCAGATATGTTATAGCATTTATTTGACTTGATAAACATATCTGGTCTAGCCTGATGATTCTATTCTAATATATAATGCTAAATATATTCTATTGATCATGTTGATGATGTACTTAATTTATATGTTGATGTTGATGTGTACATTTTTAGGTCATGTGTTGATGTTGATGTGTACATTTTTAGGTCATGTTAGATATGTTTGATGTTAATTGTGCTTGATAGATGTGTATGTTAAATGATTCTTGTTAGATGTGTGTGATGATGATGTTAGAAAATGATTGTATTTTCTTAGATGTGATCACAAGGATGATGCCCTGTTAAATTATTAGATATGTGTGCTAGTTAATTAATGACGTTTATATGTGTTAGAGGTATATATAATTAGATGATGTTATCTAGTGAATATAAATGTGTATTTTAGATGATGTTTATGTTTTTTATAAGATGGTTATCATCATCATATTTATTTTTATAAATTGCAAAGTTCAATATGGTTGAAACTATAATTGTAAAATTGAAACTATAATTGCATAGATAGTTCATTACACATATTCATTCTAACTAAAAAAAATTTCAAAAAACAAATTACATATGAATAAATATTATTTCCCATTGTACTAATTACTATTTTTTAAGAGACTCTTCTACACTAAAAATTGTTATTATAAAAAGTTATGATCTCCAATGATAAACATTATATTGGATTTAAAACTAATGGATGCAAATCTTTCTATTGTTATTTTTGTCATTATTCTATAAGTTGATTGCTATCAAAATTTAAATTACTTCATTAATTGTAGTTTTACTCAACATTGGGGGCATAATTTTATAAATAGTTTCAAAAGAAATGATAAAAGTATGTAAAGTGACAAACACCACTCTAGTTAACAACCAAATTATCACAAAATCATGTTATAAATTTATTTTTTTAATTATAATTCACATTTTTTGTTAATATTACTTTTAAATCTACAAAATAAATTAACATAAAGTCAATTTTTGAATCATCATATTAACATATCTTCAAAAATGTTGTACTATTAAACATGCATATCAACCATAACATTACATCTAATTATATCAACAAAAAAATAGAATTTCATGTCCCATTAAAATTTCAACTGGACATTTAACATTTTTAAGTATTTCACAATTGGAAATACTTAAAGAATATGAAACATTTTTAAATATATGCAACGACATATAAATATGTTCAAATACCAATCATTACATGAAATCACAAATAATTTTAAAGACAAACACATTACGCATCAAATTAACTGTTTTTCCAACTAAAATTGTTCAAAGATTTGTTATAATTAACTTAACATTTCCACTATAGGAAGATGAATAAAAAATAATATAATTAGAAAAATAAAGAATATAGCAAAAAGATACAACAACGGTATTAAAGATGAAATAAAACATGTACATATCACTCTTTGTTTCCATCACCCTCATTATCTTCCTCTCTTGGCATGATAACAATGTTGTTCTTAAAAATATGTTTTGATCTAGGGTCATGTCTTAATATGAACCACCAATCGCTATCCAACACATCCGGGTAAAAAAACACTCAGTTGTAGTGTTTTGGGAAAACATAAGGCTCCTTAGCTTCATCCCGCATCTTTTTAGAGTTGATACATATCATCCCACTATCACGATCTTCCTTTACATTATTCTAATCAAAGGTGTACCACCAATTGCACCTAAAAATAACAGATTGGAATGAAGAGAAGTTCGCCTGAATGATCTCTTGTATCTTTCCAACATAACCTAACGTCCCTCATATTAGGTTTTGATCGTAGTGCCTAGCACGACTATATTGGTCAAAATCGACTTCCACTCCATAGTATTTTGTCATATGTCTATCGTTGACATCCTCTATGCAAAAAATGATGTCCATATGCCCACATATATGGGAACAAATGCACCTATAAAAAAGTGAAAAAAATTACAATGTCATGTGTCTAATAAGTCGACCAATAAAATATAAAATATAGATGTTATAGTTCAAAGGTGCATTTAAATCTTACAAAATGTACACAAAGATATTATTACCAAGTTGATGCACCCAATCCCTATGTTTAGTGCATCCTCTTCAACACATGGGTAACGACTGAATGCATTGTATTTCTCTCTGACTTGGTCATCAACCCAACTGTTTGGGCATATCACTGACATATTTTATTTTAAATGATCAAGATAAGGCATGCTTCTACCATTCAACCGTCTAAATTATTTCCTGTCACTGTCTCATTTCTTCCTCTTCTATTCATACAATGCGACCCACAGCTGTGTTGCCTCCGAATTGTAAAAAATGAATTTATTGATGGAATCAATTTATGAATTCATTGATATAT
>CBVK0102119466.1:8652-25432 GCA_900067695.1 Picea abies
TACTGTTGAATTGAATTTACTTCAACTAACAATGTTTATTATAAAAAAAAAATCAAAAACATTTGTCATAGAACTTAGCAAAAGAGAGTATTTAGAGCTAAATATACATAGGAATAAATGCAATATGTATCGAACTGGAGCTCTGGAAGCAACAAAGAAAAGTGTGTGGAAGCAACAAAGAAAATTTTTCCTTGTTCATAATGTTGAAACTAGTATACCTGACTCTTTCACCAAATCTCATAAGAGAATCTGCATATAGCGGAAGACATGGAGTCCAAAAGAAAAGAAATTCTAAAACTTCGAACTTAAAAAAATTAAATAGAGAACTATGAATCAATACAACATGCATGGAAGTGGAACTGCAGAAGAAACAAATAAAAGTGTGTGGATGCTATGATTTATGGTAAACAATGTAAAGTGTGTGTAGCCTAATGCTATAGCGGGAAAACCCCCCTATGGACTACACTAGGGTTCAACATGTAGGCAGATCTAACCATCTAAAATTCTCCTACTTTTATAACTACCCTGAATATACCTCAGATTAATGCATGAAAGACAAAGTGAAAAGATTAGGTAACTTTACATTTTACTCTACGTCCGGTGTCGATCCTCTCGCGTTCAATAGCTCTGTTGACTACAAGCCTCCTCCCAAGGTTGGCTTGTATTCACAAATAGATAAACAGGGAACTACAAACATGCATATCATATATAAATCGTGGGTTAGATGTTAGAATAAAGCATAAACCAAATACAAATATTTGACACATCATATTTCGGGACAGAAAAAGTATTCATTTTATTGATATCACAATGTTTGCTTACAACAAGATCGATGAATGCTCCTTGAACCTGGTCTAGGCTCCTCTTCACCAAGCTCCAACAATGCATCCACATATCTTTCTCCTCTCAAACTTCTTCTAGGGAATGGAATGGGCTTATGATGGAGGAAAAAGGAAAGAATGGGAAATTCTGATATAAATCTCACAAAGTGGTTGCAAATTCTTGGGGCAAGGAGGGGATGTGAAACAGGCAGAGTTTCATTGTTCTTATGCTTGGCCTTGGAAAGAGACCCCAACACCTCCTTTTATATGACAAAAGGATGGTTATTCGGTTGGGTGACAGGCTATAGGAGGTGGGACAATTGGGAAACTATCCAATAGCCCGTAATCTCAATGAATTCCTTGCAACTTTTTAATTTTTGCAACTTTTGTGAGTATACGCGGGTTGTAGTGGTGCAGCTAGCATACCTACGCGGGTTGTAGTGGTGCAGTAAGCGTACATACGTGGGAAGTAATGGTGCAGGGCATTTACATCTTCAAAAATAATGTTTTTAAGAAGATTTTCTCAATGATGGCTTGGCAAAAATAGCAAGTAAGAGGGCCAAATTCTAGGTATGCATGTATGGAGCAATTTAGGGTTATAACAATAGAACATTAGATTATTTAGTAGTGAATTTGGGGTTCAATAAGCGATGTATGGTTGTCCAAAACTACTACAATCTCTATGTATACCTAGTTTTTCAAATTCTAGTTAGTTTTGGTTCATATTTCCAAAGGCCTTAGGCCTATTATTTTTCTTGATCTCATTGTAACTGAATTTACCAATAATAGTAAATACATCTGTAGAGCAACTTTCAAAATGTTGCAATTTGCAATGTTGTAGGACATTCAAGCATAGACTTGACACAAAGATTACCTTTATATGTCTTTAGTTAATTTAATGGTTATATTGTAGCAATAATGATAAAGATTGTGTAAGGAACGAAATGAAAGGCAGGCAAGGAAATGTTGCACTTATACATAGAGATATAGAAAAGAGAAAAATAATATAGCAATAAACCAACTCTTTATTAAATAGCAAAATATTGTAGAACAAACGCTAGCTTAGAATGGTGGTAGCTTATCTCTAAAAGGGAGAGATGTCGACTATGCTCATTTGCCAAGAAGTTATTACAAGAGGCTGAAAGGATGGCCTTTAAAAATAAGAAAGAACTTTTGAGAGTTGGAATTATTATCATCGATGTGAAGGATTATTGTTGTCATTAATGTCATATTACGACTTTACAAATACACACAACATTTTCAAGATTGATTTATATTAAAAAAGGGGTGCATGTGAAAAAGTAAAAAGTGAAATGGTGGTTTCAAACCCATGGGTTTGTAATCCCATGGTATTTTCCCATATTATTAGGAAAAGTGAAATAAAAAAAGGGAATTAATTATTTAATTAATGTGTGTCATGTCTTTTGAATTAGCAGGTCCCTTCATGAAGGGTTATGACAAATTATAAAATTTGAAAGTATTGATAGGAAGTGTGTGAGTGAAAATGCAATAACATTTGAACAAATGGATGAACAAGGAATGAATATCATTCCAAAAGGGGAGAGTTGTGAAATCAGCTTCAAGGCAGCTTGGCATTTTCCCAACAACTTATGTTTTGGGATATTTCATACCGTGAAATTTTGAGGAGACAAAGGTGATATCTTTGGATACATGTAGTCAAAAGTTTATACATTGGTTCATTATACTTTCTTAGAGATTCCCTGTGGAAATTAGGGTTCCTAAATGCTCCTGAAATCAGTTTCAAACAAGTCAGTTTGACATTTTTGCTATAACTTATTTTATGTGATGTTTCAAATCTTGAAATTTTGAGGCAACAAAGGTGAGATCTCTTAGTACATGAGGTTAAAATTTCAGATGTTGGTTCGCTATAATTTCCGAGATATTCTCTATGGAAGTTAGGGTTTCTGAACGGTCCTAAAATCAGTTTCAAACATGTCAGTTTGGCATTCTCACTATAAATTATTTTCTGAGACTTTCCATACTATGAACTTTTCAAGGATTTGAGGAGACATACAAAAGTACCTTAGGTGAAAATTTCAAACTTTGGTTTTCTATAATTTCTGGGATATACCCTGTGGAATTTAGGGTTTTTGAATGGTCCTAAAATCAATTTCAAACAAGCTAGCTTGGCATTTTCTCTATAAATTATTTTCTGGGACTTTTCAGACTGTGATTTTTTAAGGGATTCGATGAGACATACCTATGTACATCATGTAAAAATTCCATAATCATATTTGAAAAATTGGATACATGGAATGTTGTACAAGTTCGTTCTTGGGAAGAGGCTAAAAACAACAAGCTTTGGCAAAGTTACCATAAATTTCATTTGGAAATTCAAATTTTGGTCAGACCTGGTGAAGGAAGAAGTAGCAAGCAGACTCAGTGAAAGTAATTTGAATGTTATAATCTTTTGAAAAAGTTATATGTGATAAAGAATAAATTGTAACTTGAATGTTGGTGCTACTCAAACAAAGAGATCGATGCCTCTTGCTAAGTTGGTGCTTAGCGGTGGGGATTAGTGTTTGTGAATATATGTAAGGTGCCTACCATGGTTTGTATCAGTGGGGATTGGTGTCTCCAGTAGGTTGGTGAATACAAATATTTTTAACAGTAGGTTGGTGCCTACAAATAATTATAAAGAGAATTTTTGTGGTTTTCTCTTGAAAGGGTTTCCACATAGCTCTTGTGTTCCATATTTTGCAGTTAATAGATATCATATGCGATTGTTTTCCTATGGTTGATGAATGTTTGAAAATTACAAGAGAAATGTCTTATACTGATTCAACCCCACCTCTCAGTATAAGTGTCTTCTCAAAAATTGGTATTAGAGTGTGTTCCTTCAAAAACAATCTATCTACTAGAAGGTACATCTCGAGAGAACACATGGTCGGTCAAGAAGATTTATCCACTAGTAGGGATCCATTGTTTGACGGAACAAACTATACCTTTTGGAGAATAAGGATGCAAACCTATTTAATGGCCCTTGGTTTCTATATTTGGCAATTTGTTGTGACTAGTTAGAAATATCGAACATCTCCACCAATGGATTAGGCTGGAAAGAAGGCTAGTGAAAATAATGCAAAATACATGAATTCCATCTTGTGCGCTCTATCAGAATCAGATTTTTTCAAGTTAATTCATTGCAAACTGGAAAAGGATATTTGGGACAAACTTCAAAACATCTATGAAGGCGGCGAAAAGGTTAAGAAAGAAAAGATACAAAATCATAGAAGACAGTTCGAGAGTCTGAAATGAAAGATGAAGAAAATATTGCATCATATCTCCTTCGTGTGGATCAAATTGTCAAGGCCATCAGAGGACTTGCTAAAAAGGTTGAAGAACCAATAATTGTGCAAAATGTGCTTAGGTCACTTCCCTTAAAATTTGATGCCAAAGTTTTCATTGTTGAAGAAATGAAGGATCTTAATTAATTGACAATTGATGAATTGCATGGGATTTCGTGGCATATGAAATGAGGACTGAGAAAGAGAAGCCATCAAAGTGAGAAACAACCTTCAAATCTTCAAAGAAGATGAACAATAAAGAACAAAAATCAAGAAAATGTTCCAACTATGAATCAGATGCAAAGGAAGAACATTTTGTGAGAAAGCTCAAAAAGGGATCTAGAAAATACAAAGTTAAGTTTCCCTTTAAATGATTTAATTGTGGAAAAGTATGAAATTTTACTAATAAGTGTCCATGTGCCAAAAATCAAAGTAGTGATAATGAAGAAGAACATAACGTAAAGAAAGGGAGCAAACATCATCAATACAAAAATATATATAGCGCATTCCCCCCCACATACCTATTTTGTGCGGGTTGAGTTTCCAAGTGTTCCTGTTTCTGAAACTAGTACATGTTTCCATGTTTCATGCAACTTAGATGTTAATATTTCACTTGCAACTATTTTGTTATAGGTTTCAACTAGTGTTGCAAATATTGACAATATAACGCCAACAATGCGATTCTCTTAGCTCGACGATATTATTGCTAGAAAAAATCATGTTTTTTTAAATTTTGAATATATTGCGATATTCTGAAAATATCGCAATATATTGGGAAAATATCGATTAAGAAGGTATATTTTTGGATTTTTGGGGAGTTTTTTGCTTATTTTGAAGAGGGAAAGTAGGGGATTGAGAACAAAGGGGTTATTCATTGTTACATTTGCCCATAAAAGAGCTAGAGGGAGGGGCTAGCCCAATGGAGACATGGGTACAAGTAGTTTTCAGTTTGTTGGACAATTGGTTTTATAGTGAATGGTTTGATTTCAGCATGGTTGTAGAATTCAGGAACATGAATGAAAAATGGCAGAAGGTCTACAGTTCTTGATGTCTCACAAGGAGAACATCATCCCCAAGTGGAGCCAATGTTAGTACCTTAACCTATTAGCTAAAGTTCTCCCTATTACCAAGCCTATTCAAATCTTTAAACCCTTTTCCAAGCTTAATATATCCTCTACCTGCTCCATATTTATTTATGTTTTATTTATCCTTGAATTATGATTTTTCTTTGCTTTGAATTAATTTTTTTGTTTCTAGTAAGGCATGGTTAAAATGTTTTCATATGATTTGCATGGTCACATCATGGAAGGTCTTGTTGTAGTAACCTTATCTGCAGGTTTCCCTAATGTCATGAGGTAAAAGGTTACTTTCTATAGAAAATAAATTCTTTTTGTAGTGCACCTATTTTTGAAAATTACAATTGTGTTATAGGAAAACATGTAGGTCTACTTTGTACGCAGTTTTGAAAATTGTGGGTCTTGAAGCAGAAATAGATCTAAAGGCTATGAGGCTACCTTCCTTTCATTTCCTTCTCTAGTTGTAAATTCTAAAATTACATCTCTTTTGTATCTATGCTACAAAAAGACAATACATTTAGTAGCACTTACATTACAGTAAATTCCAAACAAAATTTCATGTACATGATTGTTTTTTGAGGTCAACTTCGGGCATGTTTTCTGACCAAATGAAGATGAACTTCAAAAATATGAAACATGGGTTTTTTTCGGGAACGGACTAAATTCAGTATCATGATTTTCGTTTCCAAGAATTACCAATAGTTTAGGAGCTAAAGGTAGATCTTTGAAGAGGATTTTTCTAGATTTCTCCAATTTTTGTTTCCTAAAAATACACCCAGTCAACAAAACTGCCATCTCATTGGGATTAGATCCCTTTGTTTAGGATCTTAATTTGAATCATGTTTTATAATTATATTTAAGCAATAATTATCAATGAATATGGGGCTCCTCCTTTTGGGTAAGAAGGGGGTTCGGTTTTTGGGTTGAAAAGAAGGGGAAGGTCTGGAAAGTTGTAAGAGGAGATTAAAGCCTACAAAATTTTGTACTCAAAGAATCAAACATCCTGATGGTCAAATTATCAATCTATGTTCTTCATTATGTTTGTCTTATTTGAATGCAATGGAAATTGTTGCAAAGCATTTATTTCTTCTTGATTAAATTTTGATTTAAGTACATGGTTTACTGTTAAATTACCTGCTTCTGGGAATTTGCATTCAAATACTTGTTTCAGGTTTAAAATATTATTTTGAACTTGAAAATATTCCTAGCATAAGTGAACATATTTTTGGATTTTTCTCTATGTTTCCTTTTCTTTTTCTCCTATATCCCATTGTCTATTTATTTTTTTTATTGATGTGAATGCCCTTGACTAAATGAAGTGTTGTTGATTATTCAAACTTAATTGAAAGATTGTGACCAAACCTATAACTTTCCAACCTATCCAAACTACCTGATCCATAATTCAAACCGAAAAGCTATTACAATAACTAAGGTGCCATAGCTTTTATCTATTGTAGTCTAGTGCAAACTTTAGCGATAACAACTTATAAGCAAAACAAGATTCTCTAATCAAAAGGGGTCAATGACTCGTTTGAAGAGAGCAATAAAAGTATATTTGATAGTGAAAGAAAGGAAACTATCTTTGTGGCAATAGAAACGAAGATTGATACTTTGGAAAATGAATACAAAGTGGAAGAAATAATGGATTTAGAAGAGGAACAAAATGTCGAAATTGATGTAGAAGTGGATCTTAAAGAATAACTCATGTGTGCCTTAATCGAAATAAATAAGTTCAAGAAAAAAAAATTGAAACAAAAGGAGAAATTGTATAAATTTGAAGAGGAGGATCATAAAGAAAAAAAAAATGTCACAAATCCTTGAAGAAAAAGAGAAGATTATTATCATCCTAAAGATTCAACTAGAAGAGGAAAAATTGATAGAAGAACTAGTGAGAATCTAGCTAAAGAAAAATGAAGAAAAATGCAAGAAGATGGAAGACGAAATTGTTTCATTAAGAAAGGAATTAGATAATTCAACTACTTAGTTGAACAGAAGCTTAAAGTTTGAAAAAGAGAACTGAAATATTAGATGATATCATCAAATTCTAAAGGTCACCGCTCATTAAAAGTAGTCTTGGCTATTATAAGAGTCATATGACCACCATAGAAGATTCAAACGATACAGAGTCACCAAAGAAAGCAAATGAAGGAAAATATAAAATCCATGTTGATGTACTCAAAAGCTCCATCAACGACGAAGACAACATGAAGAGATAAAATGATGTTCCATAGAAAATTGATGTTCCTCCCAAGGAAAACAAGGACAGATTTAGAAGATCTTTCCCACAAAGATTCCCTCACACAACTTGGTACCAAAACGCTTTCCTTGGTTATTGGTTTTCTTGCAATCACTTTGGTCATAAAGCAACAGATTATAGATCATATGCAAGAAACAATGATGTATGGAACAAAAACATAAGTACTTATGGTTTCTCAAATAGAAACTATAATTCATTTGCTCCATTATTTGATTGCAATGTTGTATGTTATAAGTGCAACAACTATAGTCATATAACATGTTTTTGTAGAAGTAACCCAATGTAAACTTCTATAAAAACAAGGAAGTGGAAAATCTTTCCAAACAAAAGAAAGAACCCAAAGGAGTATGAAGAAGGAAGCAAGAGCAAGAAAAGTAGAAGAAGGAGAAATATATGCTTGTGCAAACTACCCTTCATGCCCAAAACAAAGGAAACCAATGGTACATCGACTGTGGATGTTCAAGCTAGATGAAAGGTGATAAGAGCAATTTTCTTACTTTGAAATAAGTTAACGAAGACAGTGTGACATTTGGAGATAATGCTACTGCAAGGATAGTTGGAAAATGCACTCTCGGTCTCAGTAATGGAAAGACTAAAAAATAAATTGTATTGTATGTTGAAGGTTTGAAACACAATATTCTCAGTGTTAGTCAAATGTGTGATCAAGTAAACAATCTCATATTTCATTCTTGAGGCTATGAGATAACGAAGAAAGGCTTGGGAATACTTATGGAAAATGAATATAGAACCTCAAATAATGTATATATCCTCAATGAGATCAAGGGAGAAAAATTCTATATGGGATAAATAGATGAAAGTTGGTTATGGCATAGAAGAATGGGCCATATAAACTTTGATATTCTAGTGAAAAACAACACCAAACAAGCAGCGAGATATATGCCAAATATTGCTAAACCTTCAAACACTCTTTGCAAGCAATTTTATCATGGAAAACAGAGAAGAGAAAGTTTCAAATCAAAGGAGTACTCAACAACAAAGCCATTGCAACTCGTTCATACAGATCTTTGTGGTCCTACAAGAACACAAGGTCTACAAGGGGAAAATTAGTCCATGTTCCTCATTGATGATTACTCTAGAATGACATGGGCTACGATCCTAAAAGAAAAATATGAATCATTTGAGAAGTTCAAAGAATTCAAATCCTTGGTTGAAAATGAAACTAATTTGAAAATCAAATTCTTGATATCAGACAGAGGAGGTGATTTTATCTCAAATGAATTTGAAGAGTTTTGTGAACTTCATGGAATAATGAGACATTTTTTTTCAGCTACAAGGACTCCATAACATAATGGAGTGCTAGAAAGGAAGAATCAAAGAGTGCAAGAGATGGATAGAAAAATTTTAAATGAATTTAAGATATTAGAAAAGTTTTGGAGAGAAGTAGTCAACACCACAATCTACATTCTGAATAGAGGGAAGATCAGAGTCAACAACAACAAAACACCTTATGAATTATGGAAGGGTAGACTAGAAACAATTAAATAATTCAAAGTTTTTGAAACCAAATGCTACATAAAAAGAGATGTTGAATACTTAGGAAAATTTGACTTCGGAGTTGATGAAGGTATATTCCTTGGATATTCATCAAGAAGCAAGGCTTATCGATGCTACAATAAAACATTGAGAAATATCATAGAGAGTGCCAATGTGAAAGTGGATGAAGTAGGGAATCAAAAGGTGAAAGCTCATGTTCAAACAAAGGATGCAAGTTGCAAAGAAGAATAAGAAGGAGAATAAAATGAAGAAGAAGAAGAAGAAAATGAAAAAGAAGAAACAGAATGTCAAAATACAAAGACACCATCTAGATTTGTCCAAAAGAATCATTCAAAAAATCAAATTCTTGGTGATAAATATACGGGATTGTAGATTACAAGAATATTATAAAGTGGACCAGAACATACAAACTTCTCTTTTCTATCTAAAATAGATCCTAAGAACTTTTCAAAATCTAGCGAAGACAAGCATTGGATTGATGCCATGGAAGAAGAGTTGAATCAAATTGAGAAGAATGAGACATGGGAACTTGTTCCAAGACCAAAAGATAAAAATGTGATTGCCAAGACCAAAAGATAAAAATGTGATTGGAACCAAGTGGGTTTTTAGGAATAACTTGAATTAATATGGAAAAATAATAAGAAATAAAGCAATATTGGTTTGTAAAGGCTATGCTCAAGTTGAAGCTATTGATTTCGAAGAAACCTTTGTCTGGGTTGCAAGACTAGAAGTTGTCAAAATGTTTTTGGAATTTGTGTGTTTCAAAAACTTCAAAGTCTATCAAATGGATTTCAAGTCTTCCTTTCTCAATGGAAATTTAGAGGAATAAGTATACATCGAACAACCAGAAGGATTCTTATTATCATAAAATAAGGATCATGTATCCAGATTGAAGAAAATACTTTATGGGCTAAAACAAGCTCCCAGAGCTTGGTACTCAAGACTTGAAAAATATTTACAACAACAAGGATTCAAAAGAGGACTTGATGACAAAATTCTCTACATCAAGACAGTAGGAGAAAATCAGTTGATTTTTGTGGTTTATGTAGATGACATCATTTTTGGAGGTAGGATGAACAAAATGTGCCAAGAATTTGTAATAGAAATGAAAAAGGAATTTGAGATGTATATGATTGGTGAATTGTCATTCTTTCTTGGTTTATAGATTTTGCAATTCAACAAAGGCATATTAATTTCACAAACCAAGTATATGAAGGAAATGTTGAAGAAGTTCAAAAAGGAAGATTATGCACGAGTCAGCACACCCATGGTCACAGGTTGTAAATTGAGAAAAGATGATGAATCTCCAAAAGAAAATAAAAAATTGTATAGGTCAATGATTGGCATCCTACTATATGTGACAACATCAAAGACAAACATTATGAACGTAGTATGATTGGTTATGGTTTCAATTCGCACCAAAATAAACTCATGTGCAAGTAGTGAAAAGAATATTCAAATATCTAAAGGGCACCTTGGACTTTGGCTTGTGGTACTCAATTGGTGAATATTTTACTCTAAAAACATATATGGATGTGGATTGGGCATGTAGTGTCGATGATAGGAAAAGTACAAGTGGATGAGCATTCTTTCTAGGAAATAGTCTAGTGTCTTGGTTGAGCAATAAATAGTCTTCAATTTCTCTATCTGCGACAAAGGTTGATTATATAGTAGCACATCATATTGCACACAAGTTATTTGGATGAAGAAGACATCGATAAATATTAAGATAGAATATGATCATCCAATCTCAATAATGTGTGACAACACAAGTGCAATAAATATTTCAAAGAATCATGTTATGCATTCAAAAAAAATCATATTCCAATCAAGTATCACTTCTTAAGAGAACAAGTAGCAGAAAAGAATGTCAAGTTGGGAGATATTTCCACCAAAGAACAAATTACAGATATTTTCACAAGACCCCTTCCCAAAGAGATGTTTGAATATCTCAGACAAAAATTAAGAGTGATATCCATCTCATCTAGTCACTAAGTGCTTAAGGAAAAGCACAAGGATATCCATCTCATCTAGTCACTAAGTGCTTAAGGAAAAGCACAAGCTCAGGGTGAGTATCCATTTTCCATTGATTCCAAAGGGAGAGAGTTGTAGATAGAGGGAGATTTGTAGATAGAGGGATTATTATAGCAAGAGGGATAATTCTTTCTATTCCTAGTGGATTATGTATTTTGTCGTGGGATTTTCATCAATGACAAAAGGGGAGACTATTGAACGTGTTGTCATTGATGTTATATTAAGGCATTACAATGAACATGTTGTCATTGATTTTATTCTAAGGAATTTGCAAGCTAGGGGGGGAATCCCAAGATTAATGTGTGTGTGTGTGTGTGTGTGTGTGTGTGTGTGTGTGTGTGTGGTATAATGACCTGGATCACTTGCATGCAAGTGTCCTCAAAGAATAAGTTCTCTCAGTGTGTGCAAGAGCAGGATGTTACAGTTCAGATCTTGAGATGTTTTTTCGATACCTTCATCAAATTCGTTCTATATTGAAGTCTTCATATTTACTACCTCATCATCCTCTTTCTTTGTTAAATCTATTATATCTTGAGGAGGGAATTTAGCAAGATGAGAGTATGTATGTTGATCAACAGGTTTCCTTTACTATCTCTTCATCTTCCTTCTTCTTCAGTAATGCTCATGCTTTAATTTCATCTTCATGTTTCCTTAACAATTCTTGCACTATCTGGTAATATTTCTCTAATCATTTCTTATCTTTCTCTTTCTTTCTTTGCATTGAACATGTTTTCATTGATGTCATATTAAGGAATTGCATTGAACATGTTGCCATTGATGTTATTCTAAGGAATTTTGAAGCAAGGAGGGACATCTCAAGATTGATATGTGTGTGTGTGTGTGTGTGTGTGTGTGTGTGTGTGTGTGTGTGTGTTTACAAGTATAATAAAAAAGGGGTGCACATGAAAAAGTAGAAAGTGAATTTTACTAGTATATTTAAAAGTGCACATAAATAAGTCAAAGAAATATTTTAGAAGACCGTTGTTTCAAGTCTATGTTTTTGGAAGTAAAAGTGTATGTAAAAATTCAAATAAATATTTTACAATTGGTTTTACCATTGGTGGTTTCAATCCCATGGTATGTGTAAAGGTGAAATAAAACGAATTAATTATTTAATTAATGATTCAACACATCTATTCAAAAAGGGTCATGATGATGTATACAAATAAATGTAATATTTGAAGAGGAGTGTGTGCGATAAGAGGAAATGTAATATTTTAAGGGAAGTATGTGTGATAAGTGGAAATGCAATATTTGAATAGAAGAATACGATATGAACGAAGTTGGAATATCATTTAGAAAGGAGAGAGTGATGAGGTATGTGACGAAGAAGAATATATATGTGATGATCTAGCGAACAGATTTAGTGAAGAAAGATATAGAGAATAGATCTCATGAAGGAATATCTAGCGAACAGATCTGGTGAAGGAAGAAATACTAAATGGATATGGTGAAGGCATAAATAGCAATCAGATCTAGTAAAGGTAGAACTAGCAAGCAAACTTGGTGAAGGCAATGTGAATGTTCATCATATTTTGAAGAAGTTATATTATAATTGAGGGTTGATGTCACTCAAAAAAATATATTGGTGTCTCTTGCTAATTTGGTTCTTAGTGGTGGTGATTGGTGTCTCGAGTAGATTCGTGCCTACAAAATTATAATGAATTTTTTTTGTGGTTTTCTCCCAAAATGGTTTCCATGAAAATTATGTGTATTGTGGTTAATATTATGTATGCTTGATTTCTTATGATCGATGAATGTTCAAATAAATAAAAATGTGTCTTATATTGATTCACCCCTCTCTCTTAGTATAAGTGTGTGCTCAACAACATCAACATCCACTGAAGAAATATTAGTGCAACATAAAAATCCATTCAAAGAATTCAAAATTTGTTTTCAAATTTTTTACCTTAAGAAGATTTCAAATATGTTGGGAATGAAAACTTGATTTGTAGGGATAAAATTGGTGTTGAAAGTAGATAGAAATTTTTTTACAAGTATCAAAAGTATGAACAAAAATACCATAGACACCGAAATCATCTTATAATTGTCACATTATATCTCTGAGTTTAACTAGAATTTATATATACATCAGAATTCAATGATAGTTTATTATGTCAACTTTAACAAATATAAGTTTTTTTATCATGTCAACAAATCATAGTGTTCAAATAAACTTATGGATAATTCATAAAAAGTCCAAGGACCAATCAACCCAATTGCAAACTTAAAATTCATATTGTTGAAAGTTCAACAAAAATCAAGGGAAAAAGGTTAAAAAACATTGTAATTTTTAATAATTTCAATTTTTTTTTATGTAACAACCCCATTATAATCCCCAGTTTAATTAATGCTTATGTGGATATAATATGTGGCTACGGACAAGCGATGTAATATGAAAATTGTATCTTTTTGATTTAATAACAAAATGTGATGTCAACTACTAATGGGACATGGATAAGAGATGAGGGTTGAATTAATCCACAAAAGAGGGAAGTGTCTAGGATAATGGCCAAGAGGGGTTCAAAAGGGGAGATTACCCATGTATATTAATTTAACCCATTTTTCATGAACTTGCTTATTATATATGAACCTTCCACTTTTTGATTGAGTGTTCTCAAATCCAATCATTGAATACATATTAGAGGGTGGGTGTGAGTGGACTGGTTTCCCCTCTGTTGGGGCAGTCCAGTAACTACAGCTAAGTATATTCTCTGTACTCTGTACTCTGTATCTCTTTTTTTGGTCCAGGAAGGCCCTTTATATATAATACCACTAACTTACAAAAAAAATATACATCTCATCACTAAGTGCTTAAGGATAATCGCAAGCTTAGGGGGGGGAGCATCATTTTTCAATTGATGTCGAAGGGAGAGAGTTGCAAACAGGGGGGGAATTCCTTCTATGTCTGGTGGATTATGTGTTTTGTTACAGGATTTCCATCAATGACAAAAGAGGAGATTGTTGGAATTATTTTCATTGATGTTGTTAAAGGATTAATGTTGTCATTGATGTCATATTGTGACTTTACAAATACACACAACATTTCCAAGATTGATTTATATATAGGTTTGTTGGAAATATTGTTCTCAATGATGTCAAAGACAGGAGGAGACTACAAATGTCCAAGATAAATATTTCAAGATGGAGATCATTGGAAATATTTTTTTTGTATTTTTGATGCTCATTTTAGATAACCTATCTTTGAAGAAATTTGTATTCTAAATATCTAGCTCAAATGGGATCATAGGATATATGGTTGAAAAAAATATTTTGATACCTTTCCAACGTATATGGAACTCCCTCTAACTCCATATGAATGAGGATATTGTTGGGCCTTGGAAATTACACATTTTACGAGGCCATTTAATCATTTTGACTTACTGTACCATTTCATACTCATTCCTTTCGTCACTCATATTTCTACATTTGTCCATTTCTACCCTATATGAGCTTCACGTGACATATGTACATTAAAATGGTTGATTTCCCATGTTATGATGATTACTTAGGGTAGATATTGTGGTTTCTTAAATTACTTATGCAGTTCAACAAGTTAACTACCAAATTACTTGTTTTTGTAGTACTACTGAATTACATGTTTCTACAGTACTATTGAATTGCATGTAGCAGCCTCTTTCCATACAACGAACTTTGGGTGTGATTTCCTATCATATAAGGAAAAATATCAAAATTCTAAAACATGGGTTCTGTAGATATTGTCTCAAATTGGGTGATAAATAGTCATATTTTCAAAACAGGAAATAGTTTGAGAGATATGGACAGCTTTAAGATGGATTTTCCAAGAAATCCTATAACACTTCAATTCCTATAGTTACGCCTCTTATGGATGAATTTGGAATTATTGGTTTTTAGGATCAATTTATTGTGCTTCTAATTGCTTTAATCAAGTTATGTTGTTTGTAGATCCATGTAGTTGGGATCTGGTCCCATTTTGTTGTAACCATTTTCCCTCTTTGAAATGTAATCTTTATGTATAAATGTGAGGGGGGAGGATGGAAGTAGTCTTAGGCTAAGAAGAGAGAGGCTAGAGAATATGATCATTATGTAATCATTAAGAGAATGTTGGAATAGAGAACTTGTTGCAAATCAAAATCTCTGCATTGTAGTATTTCTTCGCAGTGTATGCCAAGGGAGGTAGGGACCCCTCCCTCTAGTATATGATGCCCAATAGTTTCCTTTATGTTGTGTGAGTTTATTCAATTATTACAGTATTAGTTATGTGGTATGGTTTCATAAATCGATTTGATTAATGTTATTATTCTTGTAATGTGTGATCCACACTAATGCTTGTCAGCAGCAAAATCATGTTTTAACATTAGTAATGACTTGGTGATTCTCTGATTAGCAGAGTTGCATTTATTTTTTATGAAATTTATGATAATCAATATTACTACTCAACGATTTCTCGTGATTGAAAAATATACTTGACTTCATGTATCAATTTTGTGGTTTATTAAGTTTATGACGAATGTTTGAGTTTATTATGTATATAGTTTGTTGAGCACTTCATAAGTTTACTGATCCAAGTTGACAATTCATGTAGCAAATTATTAACTTATAATTTGACCCACATTTTGGTGTCATTGCAGGGGAAGTGATTAAGGAGATAATCTCAAAGAATGAGCAATTGGTTTTAAGTTTTTTTCAAACTAGCGTTACAGGAGAAGCATAGCGTAAGTCGAAGGCAACAACCAATGCAACAACTATGGTGAGTCTCCACAGGGAGTGGAGCATAATTCAAGGGTAATAGACAACGCAAAAAAAAAAAAAAAGCTCTAGTGAGACTCCACATGCCTTTTTATGTTGGGAATTTCTTTTTCATGGAACCAACATTTAAGGGTAATAGACAACGCAAAAAAAAAAAAAAAGCTCTAGTGAGACTCCACATGCCTTTTTATGTTGGGAATTTCTTTTTCATGGAACCAACATTTTAGCAGAAGCCTTGGTGACACCAGGGTCTTAATGGCATGAGGTGTCCAAGTACATGCTTTGCTTTGACATTTTCTTTATGTAGAAGTTGTATTTTTTGAATCAAAAATACCCCCCATACACTGATCCATGTGCAAGAGAGGGATTAATTAAGTAGTGCTATAGGAAATTCAATAGTACTGCTATAGGGAATTTCCTATAGCAGCCTCTTTCCATACATTGAACTTTGGGTGTGATTTCCTAGCAGATAAGGACACGTATCAAAATTCTAAAACATGGTTTTTGTGGAGATTGCCTCAAATTGGGTGACACTTAGTCATATTTCCAAAACATGAAACATTTTGAGAGATATGGGAAGATATTTAAGATGGATTTTCCAAGAAATCCTATAACACCTGAATTCTTGTAGTTGCACCTCTTATGGATGAATTTGGAATTATTGGTTTTTAGGATCAGGTTATTGTCCTTCCAATTGCCTTAATCAATTTGTGTTGGTTGTATATCCATGTATTTTGGATCTGGTCCCATTTGGTGGTAACCATTTTCCCTCTTTGAAATGTAAGATTTATGTATAAATGTAAGGAGGGGGGAGAATGGAAGTAGTCTTAGGCTAAGAAGAGAGAGGTTGGAGAAGAGGATCATTGTGTAATCATTAAGAGAATGATGGAATAAAGAACTTGTTACAAATCAAAATCTCTCCATTGTAGTATTTCTTCGCATTGTATGTCAAGGGAGGTAGGTCCCCCTCCCTTTGGTATATTATGCCTAGTAGTTTCCTTTCTATTGTGTGAGTTTATTCAATTATTACAGTATTATTTA
>CBVK0102119490.1:0-14032 GCA_900067695.1 Picea abies
ATATATATATATATATATATATATAAATATAAATAATAAACAATGCACGATTTTCCTCTAATGGTATGACGGTTAAGGTAAGATAACGAACTGAGATTAGAATTTTGCAGAAAAACCCCTTTCTGAATGGATGACACATACCTAGGTGCCTCTCCTTGGCTATGCTCCTAAACTCTTCTACCTCACCAAGCGATGGATGGGGTTTATTTGTAAAATCCCTGAGGATGCTACTCTTTTATTAAATAATTTATGGGTTCTGGGAGGTAGCAGTCTGATGTTGAAGAGGTGGAGGGTGGCTTTTAACCCATTGACTGAGCATTTCCAACATAGTCATTTATGGGTCCTACTGCTAGGTATCCCAATACATTTATGGAATGAGGGGGTGATGAAGGTGATTGGGGAAGCTTTGGGTCATTTTATTTCTTTGGATGAATCGACTTTGTTAAATGCGACTAGGAAAGTGGGGAGAATACTTGTGGCAATAGATATTCATGAAGGTTTACTGGAGATGTTGGATATCGAGTGGTGAGGTATCCACATCAAACAGAGATTAGATTACCAGGGGATACTCTTTATATGCAGCTGGTGTTGGTGCACTAGACATCTCTAGTGTGACTGTTGTAGCAAGAAGCCTGATAAAAAAATTGAAGATACTCTCTTACAGGAAGATCCACTAGATTACATGATGGAAGTGGATTCCCTCGACATCCCCCCAGAAGATCCACAAGAGATTTTTTACATTCCTTCCATCCCTCCTGGGTTTCGTGTTCTGTCAAATCTATGGGAACTTCTGGAGGACTTTTAGCCACTTGGGATCCTTCTTTATTTGTCTTATATCATTATCTCACAGTTGGTGGTATATTGTTAATAAGAAGATGCTTGATAACCAATTGAGAGCTTGCTCTGTTGAATTTATATGGCCCTTGCATGGACAAGATTCCTTTCTGGAAATCAGTCAAAGATAGCAGTATTTTAAGTATTCTAGACTTAATCTTGGTGGGGGATCTAAATATTATTCTTTCTATCGAAGAGGCTTGGGGAGGCTCTGGGGGGATTGGTAGTATTGACGATTATTACAAAACACTTTTCCAGTCCAATAATCTAATCGATATAAAACCAACAAAGCTAGCACTGACTTGGAGGAATGGTTGGGTGGGTCAGGAAGCCATCGCAAGGAGACTAGACTGATTTTTAGTTTCTGAAGGTATTCTTTCAGAGATTGGTATATTCAGGTCCTGGGTTGAGTTCCCATTCGTATCAGACCATGCATCAATATTTTTACAGATGGAGCTTCCCTCGACATATAATATTTTTCCGTTCAAGTTCAATGCATAATGGCTCAACAAGAAGGAGTTTGTGGATCTGGTTCATAAGACATGGAAAGATCCCATTTTCTTAAGTGAAGAGGGAAAACAAAAGCGGTTCATTTGGAAATTACAGGTCTTAAAAAAGCTAACCAAATTATAGAACAAAGAGAATCATGCAAAGAAAAAAGCTATTATGATTTCACTGGAATCTGATATAAGGCAATATATTGGACAGCCGATAGGTTAACCAATGACCACAGCCATTAGATTGGTTGTGAGGAGGAATCTATACCATCAGATTTGAGTTCAGTGAAAAGAAGCAACAAGCATAGGAAAGAACGGATCCCATCCATTGGATCTTAGTGTGAACGACCGACAGGTGTCTGATTAGAGGAAGGTGCATGAGTCTTAATGCTCACATGCAAGGAGAGAGAATCTCTCAAGGTTTGAGACTTGATATTTCTGAAGCCCAGAGATTCAAAAGCCCAAAGTGAAATCTCAGTCGTTGATCGACCATGTGAATCTGATCTATCAGATATCATGAGTTCAGGAGGATGCAAGTTTTAAACTTGAGATTCCTGAAGCTTGGAGAGCCGAAGGGCCATAATGAATATGGACCATTGGATCCATTAAGAATATATGTCATCAGGTCGAAAGATCTAGGGGAAGGAGGAGGTTGAAGTGTTGAAACACCCAAAGGCCGGACAACCGAAGATTCGAGAGCCATCTATCTGCGAGGGGACACTTGTCACCAGATCACGAGCTCCAGGGAATGTTACACTTGAGTTTCAGTTTGAGAATTGAAATAGCTGAAACCTAAAGACCCAAAGTAAATTTAGACCATCAAATATATAAAGAGTACACGGAAAAAGATCGTGAACTCCGGGAGAAAGTACTCCAGGAGAAAAGCGAAGGAGAAGTTTGAGGTTTGACATCGTTGAAGCCCGAATAGTCGAAGCAGATGATATTCATTGATCTTGGTTGGACAGGTGTCACCAGATTGTGAACTACGGAAGGATTCACTTCGTAGGTTTGTGTTGTTGAGAGTTGAAATCACCGAAGGCCGAAGTCCTAGAAACAACGAGAGTCGTTAATGTGAAGGAGGACACACATCGTCAGATCTAGAACTCTGGAAGAAAGCGAAGGGGAAAAGGTCCAAAGACCCAAAGAAGATCTCGATCATTGATCAAGGAGGGAGTCACAGAACCATTGATCTGATCGGAAAGGCCATAGTCATGAAGAGGGAGCAAGACCATTGATTGGGAAGGAGACGTGTCAATAGATCTTCCACTCCAGAAGATAACTAGTCAGCAGGGGCAAGGATTTGGGAATCAAGATTTCCAAAGGCTGAACTCATGGAGGAGATCCTAACCGTATATTCAAGGAGATAGGTGGAAATAGATCTTCCCTCCGAGTGATTTCCATATAGGGGAGAGAGGAGTTTGAAATTTGAAACTCCCAAAGCTCGGAAAGGCAGAGTCAACAACAGTTGTTGATTTAGAAGGGAGCTACGTGGTGACAGATCACGATGATCTGAGATTGTGCGTAGATGAAAGGAAAGGAGATTCGTTAGAAGTCGTTGATCATGAGGCAGCACTGAGAGGTAAGAGATCGACGAATAGAAGGGATTGTGGGGCCAAGAAATGCTCAGGCAATAATATCCCTTGAGTGAGCTGCAATTTCAACCATTGTTTTAGTGAAGGGATATGTGGCAGCACGAGGAGGATTTTAGTGAGAAAAGTAGGTTGGTTTGAAACCACTCTTGTTCATTCCCGGAATCACACATTATCATAAGGGTACAACCCAGGGACATATGGAGAAGTTTCTAGTGAAAAAGGAGCTAGCGCCCACAAATTGAAGAGTGCCAGAATGCGCACACAGAAGGTGTGGGTGTCACATGGCCATTTCCTAAAGAAGAAAAGGGGTTTGTTTAAAATTTATTTAGGTTCGATCATTAGCCCAAAGAGTCAATCCGACCTAACAATTGGAATGATGCAGAGATCGGGAGGTCATAGAACCCCAAGAGGGGAGAGGGGGTTTCATCAGGTGGTATCAGAGCCTAAAATTTTTCTGCAGATCATAGGCAAAGGGTGAGTTGTGAGAGAAGATGGAGATTCTCGTGGATGAAGAGTGATCCATAGAATTTCCAAGAGGGTAGGTAGAAGGTGTAAATGGCTACTAAAGGCCATGAGTTTGGTCAAAGAGAAGGTTGCAAGAAGAAGAATGACCCAGCGGTGGATTTGGAGCTTAATCAGATAAGAAAAAAAATGGAGAAGATTGCATTTAAAATGCAACAGGATGGAAAAGTGCATTGGGTGTATGAATGGCCCATGAAGAAGAGGGTGAAGTGGCCAGTAAATAAATTGTTGGCCAAGGAACAACAAAGGTTGATGAGAGTGTGGTTGAGGCATGCTGAAAACCTCAGTGACACAAAGGAGGAACTGATTCACATCTGGGAACCAAAGACTGGGAGAAATCACAACGACGAGGAGGAGAAGAGATCAGGTGGGCAGAAATGGACTTTCAAGTTGCCAGGTGGGAGAAAATGGACTTTCAAGTTGCCAGCTGGGCAATGGAAAGAGATCAGGTGGAGATCTCATATACTTCCAGGAGAGAAGTGCAGAAAGTTCATATTTCTATGTGACAAATGAGATGGGATCGGTTGATCTCATAGACTGTCAAGTGGGTAGTAGAGAATTACCAAATTGCAATATGGGCAAGGAGAAGGAGATGAGACTATCAGAAAGTCTGAGGAGCTCGGAAGTGAGTTCAAGTCAGCAAGGAGGGCTGATATATGAAGATTCATGTGGGTTTGCAGACCATGTGAATGAAGATGATGACAAGTTAAAAACTTTGACCATCGAGGAAGAGGATCAGAGGAGTATTCTGATTATTGGAGGGATCAAGATATTCCTACCAAAAAACCAAGTGAAGGCCAATGCACATGATGAGAGTGCAACAACAGAGGAAGGAAAACTAGTAGTGATTGTCATGATGAAGGAGCAGGTATCAGAATCTGTCCAAGGAGAAGAGAATTCAGTCGAATTGCTCAAAATTTTCAGCCAGGAAAATGAACAGGAAATGATGGTAGCATTGGATCCTACAATAGAAGAGGAAGAAAATAGTATGCACTTTGATGATATGTATGCAGAACTAGAAGCCATAGAAAGGAGGGTAAGGGTGCAAAGCTTGCACATCCAACAGGGTTAGTTGGAAGCAGATAGAGGAGCATACCAGATAGAGGAACGTTTGGAAGGAGTTGGAGATATGCCAACACAAGAGGGAGCTGAGTAACAACTTGGTGATGAGACTGTGGAATTGAAGTCTACAACAGAGTGGAAAATCAATGCCAAAAGGGGAAGTAAAGACAGCATGGTAGATCGAGTAGATATGCCCACTGATAAGAAGGAAGTGCAACAGAGAAGACTACATAAGAAGAGCCAGCCACTGGAGCAGCTGGACATGGTGATAGAAGAGATCAGGAAACTGATGTTGAGTTCAGAAAAAGTAGTCAGTAGAGGAAATATGAACAGAAGAGAACCTGCAACAGCAACAAGGAAGAAGAAAAAGAAGAAGCAGCAACATAGCTGGAGAGGAGAAAGGGGACAACTCCAAGAAAGTGTTTGCGATCCAGGAGGATTTCAACACTGGAGAAGAGGAACTCATGAGCAGGAGCTCATGATTTTCCTAGCAGAGGAGTATGATGCAGGAGCATCGCTCCACCTCAGAAATGCACCGCGCAATGGAGAAAGGGAGAGGCATTAACCCTCCCATTTTTTAATTTTAAATATAATCCTATACAGATTCATGTTGTAAGCTTGAGTGAAAACCAAGCCATATCTGTGAACATGAAGAAGATAAGGTCACCTTTAATGGCTGACAGGTTAATGGCTCTAGGTTCAATTCATACTAGATGGCCATTTATGAAAATTCAATGTAATAGATGAGGTTAGGTGCGAGAGGATGAGCTCGCAGGGCCCCTCTTTTGTAAGGAGATCCTGTATTAGATTTCATAGAGACAATTATAGAGAGAGAGAGGTCTAGGTAGAGATTCCTTAGGAAGAAGAATAGTTCTGGAAGAGATATTGAGAGAACTGGGACTCTGTTACAGTCCAGTTTTTGTAATCATCTGTATAGATACACAGAGATAATAGAAAAGCGGTTTTTCCTGCATATCGTGTGTTTATGTATTTGTATGATTTATATGTTTTATCATATTTCATGTTTTAATGCATGGATTGATGACGTATTGAATGAGTTTCAATTGTTTCTCTCATTTTGAGTTCCTGAGTGCAAGGTGTGCACACAGTCCACAAAGGGTGCGTTGACAAAGGTGAGTTAACCTCAGGGAAGCTTAGGAGAGATAGCATTGAAACCTTCATCAATAGAAGTGCAAAGTGTGCACAAAAGAACTCTGTGTTGAGTTCAGTAAGAAACAGAGTTACTTAACACTCTGTGAGGAAAATCTTTGCAAAGTGTGCATTGAGCCAGGAGAACGCCAAGAGGGTGAGAAGAATTTATTTTAAAGAAATCCTTCGAATCTGAGTTTGACAAAATCTCATAAACACAAGGAGTGCATGGGAGATCAAAACCTTTGAGGAGGTTAAGCTTAGAAGGGATAACACAAAGAATGTGTAGGAGTAAGATTTATTCTAAGTCCGAAATCTCAAAGGAGAGATAACACTGCAAGAGCGAAGCAGGACCAACAGTCAGGTTCACAGGAGAAAGTTCAAAGGCCGATATCTTTGGACGTGTACTAAGTCTTCCAAGTCAAGAGAATTCTAAATCTCAGGAGAAGGAATGACCACAACAGTCATATTGGTTGTGAGGAGGAATATGGACTGTCAGATTTGAGTTCAGTGAACAGAAGCAACGAGCAGAGGAAAGAGAGAATCCCATCCGTTGGATTTAAGTGTGAAGGATCGACATCCATTTGATTAGAGGAAGTTTCACAAGTATTAACGCTCACATGCCCAGAGAGTCGAAAGCCCGAAGTGAAATCTCTGAAGCCTGGAGATATTTACGAAGCTCAGAGAGCCAGAAGCTCAAAGTGAAATATCAGTCGTTGATTGACCAGGTGAATCTGAGCTGTTAGATATCTTGAGTTCGGGATGAGGCAAGTTTGAAAATTGAGATTAAAGAAGTGTAGAGAGCTGAAGGTCCGGAACAAATCTGGACCGTTGGATCTAGAGGGATTAGATGTCAACAGGTCCAAAGATCTAGGAGAAAGTAGAGGTTGAAGTGTTGAAACACCCAAAGGCCAGACAACCGAAGAGTCGAGAGTCGTCGATCTACGAGGGGACACTCATCACCAGATCACGATCTCAAGGGAAAGTTACACTGGAGTTTCAGTTTGAGAATTGGAATAGCTAAAACCTGAAGACCTGAAGTGAATCTAGACCATCATATCTAGAAAGGGTACATGGTGAAAGATCGTGAACTCCAGGAGAAATTACTACGGGAGAAAAGGGAAGGAGAAGCTCGATGTTTGACATCATCGAAGCTCGAATAGCTAAAGCAGATGATAGTCTTTTATTTTGGTTGGAAAGGTGTCACTAGATCATGAACTATGCAAGGATTCACTCTGGACGTTTGTGTTTTTGAGAGTTGAAATTGTTGAAGGCTGAAGTCCCAGAAACGATAAGAGTCGTCGATGTGAAGGAGGACACATAGCGTCAGATCTAGAACTCCGAAAGAAAGCGGAGAGGAAAAGGTCTGAAGACCTACAGAAGATCTCGATCGTTGATCAAGGAGGGAGTCACAGGACCATTGATCTGAGAAGATCTCGATCGTTGATCAAGGAGGGAGTCACAGGACCATTGATCTGATCAAAAAGGCCAAAGTCCCGAAGCGGGAGCAAGACCGTTGATTGGGAAGGACATGTGTCAATAGATCTTCCACTTTGGAAGATAACCAGTCAGTAGGGGAGAGGATTTGAGAATCAAGATTCTCGAAGTTCGGAATTAAGGAGTATATCCTGACTGTATATTCAAGGAGATAGGTGGAAATAGATATTCCACTATGGGAGATTTCCATATAGTGGAGAGAGGAGTTTGAAAGTTGAAACTCCTGAAGTTTGGAAAGGCAGAGTCAACAACAGTCGTTGATTTAGAAGGGAGCTATGTGGTGATAGATCATAGTGATCTGAGATCGTGCATAGATGAAAGGAAAGGAGATTCGATAACATTCGTTCATTGCAAGGCAGCGCCGAGAGGTAGGAGATCAACGGACATAAGGGATGGCAGGGCCAGGACATGCTTGGTCAATAATATCCCTTGAGCGAGCTACAATTGCAACCACTATTTTAGTGAAGGGATATGTGGAAGCACGAGGAGGATTGCGAGGGAAAAAGCAGGTTGGTTTAAACCACTCTTGCTCGCACCCGCAATCATACATTAGCACAAGGGTATAGCCCAAGGACATATGGAGAAGGGGCTAGTGAAAAAGGAGCTAGCGCCCGCAAATTGAAGAGCAATAGAATGCGCAGACAAAATGTGTAGGTGTCACAGGGCCTGTGCCTAAAGAAGAAAAGGGGCCTGTGTACAATTGATATGTGTTCGATTAGGAGCATGAAGAGTCAATCTGACTCAACAATTGGAACGATCTAGAGACCGGGAGGTCGCAGAACCCTAGGAGGGGAGAGGGGGTTGCATCGGGTAGCATCAGAGCGTAAAATTTCTTTACAAATCATAGGAAAAGGGAGAGACGGTAAAAGAAGATGACCTGATAACATCAGGTGGTATCACAAATAGGATTTTTCCTGTAGACAACAGGTGAAAGGAAAGCAGAGTACTGATGCTTTGTGAGAAGGGTGTTGCACACACGCAACAACAAATTTTAAAAGAGCCAGGCTAGCTATGAGAGAAGATGGAGATGCTCGTGGATGAAGAGTGATCCATAGACTTTCCAAGAGGGTAGGCAGAAGGTGTAAATGCATACTAAAGGCCATGAGCGTGGTCTAAGAGAAGGCCGCAAGAAGAAGAACAACCAGAGGTGGATCTAGAGATTAATCAAATAAGAATACAAATGGAGAAGCTTTCATTTAAAATGCAGCAGGATGCAAAAGCGCATTGGGTATATGAATGGTCCATGAAGAAGAGGTGAAGTGGCCAGTAAAGAAATTGTTGGCCAAGGAACGACGAAGGCTTATGAGAGTGTGGATTAGGCATGTTGAAAACTTCAATGACACAGAGTAGGAACTGATTCACATCTGTGAACCAGATACTGGGAGAAATATCAACGACGAGGAGGAGAAGAGATCAGACGAAGATCTCATAAACTACCAGGTCGGCTGAAATGGATTTTCAAGTTGCTAGGTGGGAAATGGAAAGAGATCAGGTGGATATCTCGTATACTGCCAGGGAAGTAGTGTCGAAAGTTTAGATTGCTAGGTTATCAATGAGATGGGATCGGTTGATCTCATAAACTGCTAGGTGGGTAGTAGAGAATTCCCAAATTGCCATATGGCCAGGGCGAAGGAGATGAGACTATCAGAAAGTCTTAGGAGCTCAGAAGTGAGTTCAAGTCAGTAAGGAGTGCTGATAGATGAAGATTCATGTGGGTTTGCATACCATGTGAATGAAGATGGTGACAAGTTAACAAATTTCACCATCCAGGAAGAGGATCAGAGGAGCATTCTGATTATTGGAGGGATCAAGATATTCCTACAAAACAACCAAGTGAAGGCCAGTGAAAATGATGAGAGTGAAGCAACAGAGGAAGGACAACCAACAGTGATTGTCATGATGAAGGAGAAAGTATCAGAATCTTCCCAAGGAGAAGAGAATTCAGTCGAATTGATCAAAATTTTCAGCCAGGAAGTTGAACATGAGATGACTGCATCATTAGAGCCTGCAGTAGAAGAGGAAGAAAATAGCATGGACTTTGTTGATCTGTATGCAGAACTGGAATACCTAGAAAGGAGGTTAAGGGTGCAAAGATTGCACATCTGATAGGCTAAGTTGGAAGCAGATAGAGGTTCATACTAGCCAGAGGAATGGTTGGAAGGAGTTGGAGATATGCCAGCACAAGAGGGAGTGGAGCAGTAGCTTGGGGATGATCCTGTGGAATTGAAGTCTACAACAGAGTGGAAACTCAATTCCATAAAGGGAATTAAAGACAGCATGGGAGATCGAGTGGATCTTCCCACTAATAAGAAGGAAATGCAACAATGAATACTTCATAAGAAGAGCCAGCTACTGGAGTAGATGGATAGGGTGATAGAAGAGACCATGAAGTTGATTTTGAGGTCAGAAGAAGTAGTGAGCAGAGGAAAGTTGAACAGAATATAACCTGTAAAAGAAGTAGGGAAAAAGAAAAGGAAGAAGTAGCAACATAGATGGAGAGGAGCAAGGGGACAACTCCAAGAAATAATTTGGGATTTAGGAGGATTTCAACACTAGAGAAGAGGAACTCATAAGTAGGAGCTCATGATTTTCCTAGCATAGGAGTATCATGTAGGAGATTCGCTCCACCTCAGCAACGCGCCAGCATGCCAACGCATAAGCACACAATGGAGAAAGGGAGAGGGATTAACCCTCCCACATTTTAATTTTAAATATAATCCTATACGGATTCATGTTGTAAGATTGAGTGAAAACCAAGACATATCTTTGAATAGGTAGAAGATAAGGTCACCTTTAATGGCAGACATGTTGATGGCTCTAGGTTCAATTCATACTAGATGGTCATTTATGAAAATTCAATGTAATAGATGAGGTTAGGTGAGAGAGGTCGAGCTCGCAGAGACCCTCTTTTGTAAGGAGATCTTGTATCGGATTTCATAGAGAGAATGATAGAGAGAGAGGTCTGGGTAGAGATGCCTTAGGAATCGGAATAGTTCTGGAAGAGAGCTTGAGAGAACTGGGACTCTGTTACAGTCCAATTTTTGTAATCATCTATATAGACACACAGAGATAATAGAAAAGCAATTTTTTCTGCATATTGCGTGTTAATGTATTTGTATTCTTTATATGTTTTATCAAATTTCAAGTTTGAATGTGTGGATTGATGAAGTATTGAATTTGTTTCAATTGTTTATCTCATTTTGAGTTCCTGAGTACAAGGTGTGCACACAGTCGGCAAAGGGTGTGTTGATAGAGGTGAGTGAACCTCAGGGAAGCTCAGGAGAGATAGCATTGAAACCTTCGTCAATACAAGTGAAAAGTGTGCACAAAATAACTCTGTGTTGAGTTCGGTAAGAAATAGAATTACTAAACAATCTGTGAGGAAAAGATTTGCAAAGTGTGCATCGAGCCAGGAGAACACCAAGAGGGTGAGAAGAATTTATTTTGAAGAAATCCTTCGGATCTGAGTTTGATGAAATCCAAGAAATGAAAGGAGTGCGTGGGAGATTGAAACCTTTGAGGAGGTCAATCTCAGAAGGGATAACACAAAGAATGCATAGGAGTCAAAACTATTCTAAGTTTGAAAGCTCAAAGGAGAGATAATTTTGCAAGAGCGAAGCGGGACCAAGAGTCGGGTTTGCAGGAGAACGTTCAAATCCCAATATATTTAGACATGGAATAAGTCTTACAAGTTGGGAGAAGTCTAAAGCTTAGGAGGAGGAATGACCATAGACATTAGATTGGTTCTGAGGAGGAATATGGACCATCAAAGTTGAGTTCAGTGAACATAAGAAGCGAGCATAGGAAAGAATAGATCCCATACATTAGATCTGAGCGTGAAGGATAGACAACCATCTGATTAGAGGAAGGTGCATGAGTCCTAACGCTCACATGCATAGGAGAGAGAATCTCTCAAGGTTTGAGACTTGAGATTTCTGAAGCCCAAAGAGCCAGAATCCTAAAGTGAAATATTAGTCGTTGATCGACCAGGTGAATCTGAGCCATCAGATATCATGAGTTTAGGAGGAGGCAAGTTTGAAACTTGAGATTCCTAAAGCATGAAGAGTCAAAGGGCCGGAACAAATATGGACCATTGGATCCAAAGGGAATATGTGCCAATGGGTCGAAAGATCCAAGGGAAGGTAGAGGTTGAATTGTTGAAACACTCGAAGGCTGGAGAGTAGAAGAGTCGATAGTTGTCGATATACGAGGGGACACTTGTCAGCAGATCGCTATCTCCAGGAAAAGTTACAGTGGAGTTTTAGTTTGATAATTGAAATAGCTGAAACCCGAAGACCCGAAGTAAATCTAGATCGTCAAATCTAAAAAGGATATGTGGCGAAAGATCGTGAACTCTAGGAGAAAGTACTCTAGGAGAAAAGCGAAGGAGAAGTTTGAGGTTTGACATCACCGAAGCCCGAATAGTCGAAGCAGACGATAGTCGTTGATATGGGTTGGACAGGTGTCACCATATTGTGAACTCTAGAAGGATTCGCTCTAGAGGTTTGTGTTGTTGAGAGTTGAAATAGACGAAGGCTGAAGTCTCGAAAATGATGAGAGTCGTCGATGTGAAGGAGGACTCACTGCGTCAGATTTAGAACCCCAGAAAAAAGCGGAGGGGAAAATTTTTGAAGACCCGGAAAAGAACTTGATTGTTGATCGAGGAGGAATTCATAGGACCATTGATCTAATCGAAAATGCCAAAGTCCCAAAGTAGGAGCAAGACCGTTGATTGGAAAGGAGATGTGTCAACAGATTTTTCACTCCGGAAGATAACCAATCAACAGGGGCAAGGATTTGAAAATCAAGATTCACGAAGGACGGACTCACGGAGGAGATCCTGACCATAGATTCAAGGAGACAGGTGGCAACAGATCTTCCACTCCAGGAGATTTCCATATAGAGGAGAGAGTATTTTGAAAGTTGAAACACCTGAAGGCCGAAAAGGAGGAGTCAACAACAGTCGTTGATTTAGAAGGGAGCTACGTGGCGACAGATCACGGTGATCTGAGATTGTGCATAGATGACAGGAAAGGATATTTAATAGCAGTCGTTGATCATGAGGCAGTGGAGAGAGGTAGGTAATCGATGGATAGAAGGGATTTATGGGCCAAGACATGCTCGGGTGATAATAATCCTTGAGGGGGGCGCAATTTCAACCACTATTTTAGTGAAGGGATACGTGGAAGCATGAGGAGGATTGAGGGCAAAAAGCGGGTTGGGTTGAAACCACTCTTGATCACGCCCACAATCGCACATTAGCACAAGGGTACATCCTAGGGACATATGGAGAAGGGGCTAGTGAAAAAGGAGCTAGCACCTGCAAATTGAAGAGTTCCAGAACGCGCAGACAAAAGGTGTGGGTGTCAAAGGGCCTGTGCCTAAAGAATAAAAGGGGCTTGTGTACAATTGATCTGGGTTCGATCAGGAGCCTGAAGATTCAATCCGACTCAACAATTGGAATGATCCAAGGACTGCGAGGTCATAGAACCCCAGGAGGGGAGAGGGGGCTACATCAAGTGGTATTAGAGCTTAAAATTTGTCTTTAGATCATAGGAAAAGGGAGAGACGATAAAAGGAGATGACCTAATAACATCAGGTGGTATCACAAATAGGAGTTTTACTTTAGAAAATGGGTGAAAGGAAAGAAGAGTATTGATGCTCTGTGAGAAGGGTGTTTCATGCACGCAACAACAAATTTTAAAACAATCAGGTGAGCTGTGAGAGAAGATGGAGATGCTCGTGGATGAAGAGTGATCCATAGACTTGCTAGGAGGGAAGGTAGAAGGTGGAAATGGCTACTGAAGGCCATGAGAATGGTCGAGGATAAGGCCACAAGAATAAGAACAACCCAGAGGTGGATCTAGATCTAATTAGATAAGAACACAAATGGAGAAGCTTGCATTTAAAATGTAGTAGGATGCAAAAACACATTGGGTGTATGAATGGCCCTTGAAGAAGAGGGTGAAGTGGCTAACAAAGAAATTGTTGGCCAAGGAACAACAAAGGCCAATGAGAGTGTGGATGAGGCATGCTGAAAACCTCAGTGACACAGAGGAGGAATTGATTCACATATGTGAACCAAAGACTGTGAGAAATCTCAGCGATGAGGAGAAGAAGAGATCAGATGAAGATCACATAAACTGCTAGGTGGGAAGACATGGAATTTCAAGTTGTCAGATGGGAAATGGAAAGAGATCAAGTGGAGCTCTTGTATACTACCAAGGAATTAGTGCCAAAAGTTCAAATTGCCAGGTGAGAAATGACATGGGATCGGTTGATCTCATAGACTGCTAGGTGGGTAGTAGAGAATTCTCAAATTGCTAGATGGACATGGAGAAGGAGATGAGACTATCAGAAAGTATCGGGAGCTCAGAAGTGAGTTCAAGTCAGCAAGGAGTGTTGATAGATGAATATTCATGTGGGTTTGCATACCATGTGAATGAATATGATGACAAGTTAAAAATTTTCACCATCCAGGAAGAGGATCAGAGGAGCATGACAAGTTAAAAATTTTCACCATCCAGGAAGAGGATCAGAGGAGCATTCTAATTATTGGAGGGATCAAGATATTCTTACCAAACAGCCAAGTGAAGGCTAATGCACATGATGAGTGTCCACCAACAAAGGAAGGACAACCAATTGTGACTGTAATGATGAAGGAGAAGGTATCCAAATCTACCCAAGGAGAAGAGAATTTAGTCGAATTGCTCAATATTTTCAGCTAGGAAGATGAACAGGAGATGACTATAGCATTGGAGCCTATAGCAGAAGAGGAATCATATAGCATGAACTTTGATGATCTGTATGCAGAACTGGAAGCCCTAGAAAGGAGGGTAAGGGTGAAAATCTTGCACATCTGAAAGGCTTAGTTGGAAG
>CBVK0102119492.1:0-12256 GCA_900067695.1 Picea abies
CATGAAGGATCAACATCCGTCTGATCAGAGGAAGGTGCATGAGTCTTAATGCTCGCATGCACAGGAGAGAGAATCTCTCAACGTTTGAGACTTGATATTTTTGAATCCTGGAGAGCTGGAAGCCTAAAGTGAAATCTCAGTCGTTGATTGAGCAGGCAAATATGGGCCATCAGATATCGTGAGTTCAGGAGGAGGCAAGTTTGAAACTTGAGATTCCCAAGGCACGGAGAGCCGAAGGGCCAAAACGAATATGGATCATTGGATCCAAAGGGAATATGTGTCAACGGGTCAAAAGATCCAGGGGAATGTGGAGGTTGAAGTGTTAAAACACCGGAAGTCCGAATAGCCGAAAAGCCGAGAGTCGTCGATCTATGAGGGGACACTTGTCACCATATCATGAGCTCTGGGGAAAGTTACACTGGAGTTTCAATTTGAGAATTGAAATAGCTGAAACCCGAAGACCCCAAGTAAATCTAGACCATCAGATCTAGAAAGGGTACGTGGGGAAATATCGTGAACTCTCGGAGAAAAGGGAAGGAGAAATTCGAGGTTTGACATCATTGAAGCCCAAATAGCTTAAGCAGACGATAGTTGTTGATCTGGGTTGGACAAGTGTCACCAAATCATGAAATCCAGACGGATTCGCTCCGAAGGTTTGTGTTGTTGAGAGTTGAAATCACCGAAGGCCAAATTCCTGGAAACAATGAGAGTCATCGATGTGAAGGAGGACATGTGGTGTTAGATCTAGAACTCTGGAAGAAAGCAGAGGGGAAAAGGTTTGAATACCTAGAGAATATCTTGATTGTTGATTGAGGAAGGGCCAAAGTCCAGAAGCGGGAGAAATACCTTTGATTGAGAAGGAGACGTGTCAACATATCTTCCACTCCGGAAGATAACTAGTCAGCAAGGGCGACGATTTGAGAATCAATATTCCCGAAGGTCAAACTCACAGAGGAGATACTAACCATAGATTCAAGGAGATAGGTGGCAGTAGATCTTTGACTTCAGGAGATTTCCATATAGGGGAGAGAGGAGTTTGAAAGTTGAAACTCCTGAAGGCCAGAAAGGAGGAGTCAACAACAGTCGTTGATTTAGAAGGGAGCTACGTGGAAATAGATCATGGTGATATGAGATCATGCATAGATGATAGGAAAGGATATTTGATAGCATCTTTTGATCATGAGGTAGTGCCAAGAGGCAGGAGATCGAAAGATAGAAGGGATTGCAGGGCCAGGACATGCTCGGGCGATAATATCCCTCGAGCAGGCTGCAATTTCAACCACTATTTTATGAAGGGATACGTGGTAGCACGAGGAGGATTGTGGGGTGAAAAGAGGGTTGGATTGAAACCACTCTTGCTCATGCCCGCAATAGAACATTAGAAGAAGGATACATCATAGGGACATATGGAGAAGGGTCTAGTGAAAAAGGATCTAGCCCTTGCAAATTGAAGAGCGCGAGAATGCGTAGACAGAAGGTGTGGGTGTCACAGGGCCTATGCTTAAAGAAGAAAAGGGGCCTGTGTACAATTGATCTGGGTTCAATTAGAATCCTGAAGAGTCGATCCCACTCAACAATTGGATAGATCCAGAGACCGGGAAGTCGTAGAACCCCAGGAGGGGAGAGGGGGCTGCATCAGGTGGTATTAGAGCCTAAACTTTGTCTGCAGATCGGAGGCAAAGGGCGAGACGGTAAAAGGAGATGACTTGATAACATCAGGTGATATCAAAATAGGAGTTTTCCTATAGGCAATAGGTGAAAGGAAAGAAGATTATTGATGCTCTATGAGAAGCGTGTTGCATGCATGCAGCAGCAAATTTTAAAATAGTCAGGTGAGCTATGAGAGAAGATGGAGATGCTTGTGGATGAAGAGTGATCCATAGACTTGCCAAGAGGGTAGGTAGAAGGTGGAAATGGCTTCTGAAGGCCATGAGTGTGGTCGAAGAGAAGGCCGCAAGAAGAAGAACAACCCAGAGGTGGATTTGGAGCTCAATGAGATAAGAACAAAAATGGAGAATCTTGTATTTAAAATATAGTAGGATGGAAAAGCGCATTGGGTGTATGAATGGCCCATGAAGAAGAGGGTGAAGTGGCCAGTAAAGAAATTGTTGGCGAATGGCCCATGAAGAAGAGGGTGAAGTGGCCAGTAAAGAAATTGTTGGCCAAGGAACAATGAAGGATGATGAGAGTGTGGCTGAGGCATGTTGAAAACCTCAGTGACACATAGGAGGAACTGATTCACATATGTGAACCAGATACTGGGAGAAATCTCAGCAACGAGGAGGAGAAGAGCTCAAACAGAGATCTGATAAACTTCCAGGTGGGCGGAAATGGAATTTCAAGTTTCCAAGTGGGAAATGGAAAGAGATCAGGTGGAGATATCATATACATCTAGGGAAGTAGTGTCGAAAGTTCAGTTTTCCAGGTGAGCAATGATATGGGATCGATTGATCTCATATACTGCCAGGTGGGTAGTAGAGAATTCCCAAATTTCCAGATGGGCAAGGAGAAGGAGATGAGACTGTTGGATAGTCTCAGGAGAAAATAAGTGAGTTAATATCATCAAGGAGTGATGATAGATGGATATTCATGTGGGTTTGCAGACCATGTGAATGAAGATGATGACAAGTTAAAAACTTTCACCATCCATGAAGAGGATCAGAGGAGCATTATGATTATTGGAGGGATCAAGATATTCCTACAAAACAACCAAGTGAAGGCTAGTGCACATGATGAGAGTGTAGAAATAGAGGAAATAAAACCATCATTGATTTTCAAGATGAAGGAGCAAGTATTAGAATCTGCCCAAGGAGAAGAGCATCCATTCAAATTGCTCAAAATTTTCAACTAGGAAGATGAACAAGAGATGATTGTAGTATTGGAGCCTACAGTAGAAGAGGAAGAAGACAACATGGAATTTGTTGATCTATATGCAGAACTGGAATCCCTAGAAATGAGGGTAAGGGTGCAAAGCTTGCGCTTCAACATGCTAAGTTGGAAGTAGATAGAGGATCATACCAGTCAGAGGAATGGTTGGAAGGAGTTGGAGATATGCCAACAAAAGAGGGAGATGAGCAACAGCTTGGTGATGAGACTATGAAATTGAATTCTGCAGCAGAGTGGAAACTCAATGCCACAAGGGGCAGTAAAGACAGCATGGGATATCAAGTAGATATGCCCACTGATAAGAAGGAAGTGCATCAAAGAAAACTACATAAGAAGAGCAGCTGGACAGGGTGATAGAAGAGATTAGGAAGTTGATGTTTAGGTCAGCTAGAGGAATGGTTGGAAGGAGTTGGAGATATGATAGCACAAGAGGGAGTTGAGAAACATTTTGGTGATGAGACTATGGAATTGAAGTCTGTAGCAGAGTGGAAAATCAATGCCACAAGGGGAAGTAAACATATCATGGGATATCGAGGAGATATACCCACTGATAAGAAGGAAGTGTAGCAGAGAAGACTTCATAAGAAGAGCTAGCCACTAGAGAAGTTGGACATGGTGATAGTAGAGATCAGGAAGCTGATGTTGAGGTCAGCAGCCATAGTCAGCAGAGGAAAGATAAACATAAGAGAACCTGCAACATCAACATGGAAGAAGAAAAAGAAGAAGCAACAACATAGCCGGAGAGGAGCAAGGGAACAACTCCAGGAAAGAGATTGGGATCCAGGAGGATTTCAACACTGGAGAAGAGGAACTCATGAGAAAGAGCACATGATTTTACGAGTAGAGGAGTATGATGCAGGATCATCTCTCCACCTCAGCAACATGCCAACACACCAACTCATAAACACGCAATCGAGAAAGGGAGAGGCATTAACCCTCCCATTTTTTAATTTTAATTATAATCCTATACAGATTCATGTTGTAATATTGAGTGAAAACCAAGCCATATATTTGAACAGGAAGAAGACAAGGTCACCTTTAATGGCTGACAGGTTAATGGCTCTAGGTTCAATTCAAACTAGATGGCCATTTATGAAAATTCAATGTAATAGATGAGGTTAGGTGAGAGAGGACAAGCTTGCAGAGCCCCTCTTTTGTAAGGAGGTCTTGTATCATATTTTATAGAGAGAATGATAGATAGAGAGAGGTCTGGGTAGAGATGATTTAGGAAGAAGAATAGTTCTGGAAGAGAGCTTGAGACAACCGGGACTCTGTTATAGTCCATTTTTTGTAATCATCTGTATAGACACACAGAGATAATAGAAAAACAGTTTTTCCTTCATATCGTGTGTTTATGTATTTGTATGATTTATATGTTTTATCATATTTCATGTTTGAATGCACAGATTGATGAAGTATTGAATGAGTTTCAATTGTTTCTTTCATTTTGATTTATCGAGTGCAAGGTGTGCACACAGTCCGTAAAGGGTGCGTTGACAGAGGTGAGTTAACCTCAGGGAGGCTTAGGAGAGATAGCACTAAAACCTTCATCAATAGAAGTGAAAAGTGTGCACAGAAGAAATCCATGTTAAGTTTGGTAAGAAATAAAGTTACTGAACACTCTATGTGGAAAATATCTTCAAAGTGTACATCGAGGCAGGAGAATGCCAAGAGGGGGAGAAGAATTTATTTTAAATAAATCCTTCAGATCTGAGTTTGAAAAAATCCTAGAAACGCAAGGAGTGCGTGGGAGATCGAAACCTTTGAGGAGGTCAAGCTCATAAGGGATAATGTAGAGAATGCGTAGGAGTCAAACTTATTCTAAGTCCGAAAGCTCAAAAGAGAGATAACGTCACAAGAGAGAAGCGAGACCAAGAGTCGGGTTCGCAGGAGAAAGTTTAAAGGCCGAGATCTTTGGATGTGGACTAAGTCTTTGAAGTCGAGAGAAGTCTAAAGCTCCAGAGGAGGAACGACCATAGACATCATATTGGTTGTGAGGAGGAATCTGGACCGTCAGATTTTAGTCAGTGAATAGAAGCAGCGAGCAGAGGAAAGAATGGATCCCATCCGTTGGATCTAAGTGTGAAGGATCGACAATCATTTTATCAGAGGAAGGTGCATGAGAATTAACGGTTTCATGCATAGGAGAGAGAACTCTCAAGGATTGAGACTTGATATTTCCAAAGCCCAGAGAGCTGGAAGCCCGAAGTGAAATCTCAGTCATTGATCAAGAAGGAAAATCTGAGCCATCAAATATTGTGAGTTCAAAAGGAGGTAAGATTGAAACTTGAGATTCCTAAAGCGTGGAGACCCGAAGGCCCGGAACGAATCTGGACCATTGGATCCAAAGGAAATACCTTTCAATGGGTCGAGAGATCCAAGAGAAGGCATAGGTTGAAGTGTTGAAACACCCGAAGGCTGGATAGTCGTAGAGCTAAGAGTCGTCGATCTATGAGGGGACACTTGTCACCAGATCACGAGCTCTAGGGAACGTGACACTGGAGTTTCAATTTTATAATTGAAATAGTTGAAACCCAAAGACCCGAAGTAAATTTGGACCATCATATCTGGAGTACTTTCTCCATGAGAAAAGCAAAGGAGAAGTTTGAGATTTGACATCACCGAAGCTTGAATAGCCGAAGCGGACGATAGTCATTAATCTAGTTTGGACATGTGTCACCATATCGTGAACTCTGGAAGGATTCTCTCTGGATGTTTTTTGTTTTTGAGAGTTGAAATCTCTAAAGGCCGAAGTCTCAGAAACGACGAGATCCATTGATGTGAAGGAGGACACATGTCGTCAAATATAGAAATCCGAAAGAAAGCGAAGGGGAAAAGGACCAAAGACTTGGAGAAGATCTCAATTGTTGATTGAGGACTAGTAGTCACAGGACCATTGATCTGATCAAAAAGGCCAAAGTCCCAAATCGGGAGCAAGACCATTGATTGGGAAGGAGACATGTCAATAGATCTTCCACTCTGGAAGATAATCAGTCAGCAGAGGCAAGGATTTGAGAATCAAGATTCACGAAGGCCAGACTTACAAAGGAGATCTTGACTATAGATTCAAAGAGATAGGTGGTAGTAGATCTTCCACTGTAGGAGATTTCCATATAGGCTAGAGAGGAGTTTGAAAGTTGAAACTCCCGAAGGCCGCGAGATCCATTGATGTGAAGGAGGACACATGTCGTCAAATATAGAAATCCGAAAGAAAGCGAAGGGGAAAAGGACCAAAGACTTGGAGAAGATCTCAATTGTTGATTGAGGACTAGTAGTCACAGGACCATTGATCTGATCAAAAAGGCCAAAGTCCCAAATCGGGAGCAAGACCATTGATTGGGAAGGAGACATGTCAATAGATCTTCCACTCTGGAAGATAATCAGTCAGCAGAGGCAAGGATTTGAGAATCAAGATTCACGAAGGCCAGACTTACAAAGGAGATCTTGACTATAGATTCAAAGAGATAGGTGGTAGTAGATCTTCCACTGTAGGAGATTTCCATATAGGCTAGAGAGGAGTTTGAAAGTTGAAACTCCCGAAGGCCGAAAAGGTGGAGTTGACAAAAACCGTTGATTTAGAAGGGATCTACGTGGCAATAGATTGCGATGATATGATATCGTGCATAGATGACAGGAAAGGAGATTCGATAGCAGTCATTGATCATGAGGCAGTGTCGAGTGGCAAGAGATCGATAGACAAGAGGGATTTCATGGCGAGGATATGATCGGGTGATAATATCCCTTGAGATGGCCTCAATTTCAACCATTTTTTTAGTGAAGGGATACGTGGTAGCACGAGGAGGATTATGGGGTTAAAAGAGGGTTGATTTGAAACCACTCTTGATCACGCCCGCAATGGCACATTAGCACAAGGTTACAGCCCAGGGACATATGGAGAAGGGGCTAGTGAAAAAGGAGCTAGCGCCTGCAAATTGAATAGTGCCAGAACACGCAGACAGAAGGTGTGGGTGTCATAGGGCTTGCACCTAAAGAAGAAAAGGGGCATGTGTACAATTGATCTAGGTTTGATTAGGAGCCCAAAGAGTCGATTCGACTCAACAATTGGAACCATCCAGAGATCAGGGGGTCGCAGAACCCCAGGAGGGGAGAGGGGGCTGCATCAGTTGGTATTAGAGCCTAAAATTTGTTTGTAGATTGTAGACAAAGGGAGAGACAATAAAAGGAGATGACCTGATAACATCAGGTGGTATCACAAACAAGATTTTTCTTGTAGAAAATAGGTGAAAGGAAAGCAAAGTACTAATGCTCTGTGAGAAGGGTGTTGAACGGACGCAACAAAATTTTTTAAAACAGCCCGGTGAGCTATGAGAGAAGATGTGGATGAAGAGTGATCCATAGACTTTCCAGGAGGGAAGGTAGAAGGTGGAAATGGCTATTGAAGGCCATGAGTGTGGTCAAAGAGAAGGCCAGAAGAATAACAACAACCTAGAGGTGGATCTGGAGCTTAATCAGATCAGAACACAAATGGAGAAGCTTTCATTAAAAATGCAGTAGGATGCAAAAGTGCATTGGGTGTATGAATGGCCCATGAAGAAGAGGGTGAAGTGGCCAGTAAAAAAATTGTTGGCCAAGGAACAATGAAGGCTGATGAGAGTGTGGCTGAGGCATATTGAAAACCTCAGTGACACATAGGAGGAACTGATTCACATATGTGAACCAGATACTGGGAGAAATCTCAGCGACGAGGAGGAGAAGAGCTTAGACGGAGATCTGATAAACTGCCAGGTGGGCAGAAATGGAATTTCAAGTTTCCAGGTGGGAAATGGAAAGAGATCAGGTAGAGATATCATATACATCCAGGGAAGCAGTGTCGAAAGTTCAATTTTCCAAGTGAGCAATGATATGGGATCGATTGATCTCATATACTGCCAGGTGGGTAGTAGAGAATTCCCAAATTTCTAGATGGGCAAGGAGAAGGAGATGAGACTGTTGGATAGTCTCAGGAGCAAAGAAGTGAGTTGAGATCATCAAGGAGTGATGATAGATGGATATTCATGTGGGTTTGCAGACCATGTGAATGAATATGATGACAAGTTAAAAACTTTAACCATCCAGGAAGAGGATCAGAGAAGCATTATGATTATTGGAGGGATCAAGATATTCCTACAAAACAACCAAGTGAAGGCTAGTGCACATGATGAGAGTGCAGCAATAGAGGAAGTACAACCATCAATTATTTTAAAGATGAAGGAGTAGGAATCAGAATCTACCCAAGGAGAAGAGCATTTAGTCAAATTGCTCAAAATTTTCAGCCAGGAAGCTAAACAGGAGATGATTGTAGCATTGGAGCCTGCAGTAGAAGAGGAAGAAGACAACATGGAATTTGTTGATCTATATGCAGAACTGGAATCCCTAGAAAGGAGGGTAAGGGTGCAAAGCTTGCACTTCGACATGCTAAGTTGGAAGCAGATAGAGGAGCATACCAGTCAGAGGAATGGTTGGAAGGAGTTGGAGATATGCCGACACAAGAGGGAGACAAGCAGCAACTTGGTGATGAGACTATGAAATTGAATTCTGCAGCAGAGTGGAAACTCAATGCCACAAGGGGAAGTAAAGACAGCATGGGATATCAATTAGATATGCCCACTGATAATAAGGAAGTGCATCAGAGAAAACTACATAAGTAGAGCTAGCAGCTGGAGTAGCTGGACAGGGTGATAGAAGAGATTAGGAAGCTGATGTTTAGGTCAGCTAGAGGAATGGTTGGAAGGATTTGGAGATATGATAGAATCATAGGGCTTGCACCTAAAGAAGAAAAGGGGCATGTGTACAATTGATCTGGGTTTGATTAGGAGCCCAAAGAGTCGATTTGATGCAACAATTGGAACGATCCAGAGATCAGGAGGTCATAGAACCCCAGGAGGGGAGAGGGGGCTACATCAGTTGGTATTAGAGCCTAAATTTTGTCTGTAGATTGTAGGCAAAGGGAGAGACAGTAAAAGGAGATGACCTGATAACATTAGGTGGTATCACAAACAAGAGTTTTCTTGTAGACAATAGGTGAAAGGAAAGAAAAGTACTAATGCTCTATGAGAAGGGTGTTGCACGGATGCAACAAAAAAATTTAAAATAGCCAGGTGAGCTATGAGAGAAGATGGATATGCTCGTGGATGAAGAGTGATCCATAGACTTTCCAGGAGGGAAGGTAGAAGGTGGAAATGGCTATTGAAGGCCATGAGTGTGGTCAAAGAGAAGGCCAAAAGAATAACAACAACCTAGAGGTGGATCTGGAGCTTAATCAGATCAGAACACAAATGGAGAAGCTTTCATTAAAAATGCAGTAGGATGCAAAAGTGCATTGGGTGTATGAATGGCCCATGAAGAAGAGGGTGAAGTGGCCAGTAAAGAAATTTTTGGCCAAGGAACAATGAAGGTTGATGAGAGTGTGGCGGAGGCATGCTGAAAACATCAGTGACACAAAGGAGGAATTGATTCACATATGTGAACCAGAGACTGGGAGAAATCTCAATGATGAGGAGGAGAAGAGATCAGACGAAGATCTCATAAACTGCCAAGTGGGAGGAAATTGACTTTCAAGTTTCTAGGTGGGCAATGGAAAGAGATCAGGTGGAGATATCATATACTGCCAAGGAAACAATGTCGAAAGTTCATATTGCCAGGTGAGCAATAATATGGGATCGATTGATCTCATAGACCTCCATGTGGGTAGTAGAGAATTCCCAAATTTCCATATGGGCAAGGAGAAGGAGATGACACTGTCGGAAGGTCTCAAGAGCTCAGAAGTGAGTTTAGGTCAGGAAGGAGTGTTGATATATGAAGATTAATGTGGTTTTTTACACCATGTGAATGAAGATGATGACAAGTTAAAAACTTTCACCATCTAGGAAGAGGATCAGAGGAGCATTCTGATTATTGGAGGGATCAAGATATTCCTACTCAACAACCAAGTGAAGGCTAGTGCACATGATGAGATTGAAGCAACAAAGGAAGGACATCCAACAGTGACTATCATGATGAAAGAGCAAGTATCAGAATCTACCCAAGGAGAAGAGAATTCAGTCGAATTGCTCAAAATTTTTAGCAAAGAAGTTGAACAGGAGATGGCTACAGCATTGGAGCCTGCAACAGAAGAGGAAGAAGACAACATGGACTTTGCTAATCTGTATGCATAACTAGAAGCCCTAGAAATGAGGGTAAGGGTACAAATCTTGCATATCCAATAGGCTAAGTTGGAAGCAGATAGAGGAGCATACCAGCCAGAGGAATGATTGGAAGGAGTTGGGGATATTCCAGCACAAGAGGGAGCCAAGCAACATCTTGGCGATGAGACTATGGAATTGAAGTCTGCAGCAGAGTGGAAAATCAATGCCACAAGGGGAAGTAAAGACAACATGGGATATCGATTAGATTTGCCCACTGATAAGAAGGAAGAGCAGCAGAGAAGACTTCATAAGAAGAGACAACCACTGGAGCAGCTAGATAGGGTGATAGAAGAGATCAGGAAGCTGATATTGAGGTCAACAGAATTAGTTAGCAAAGGAAAGTTGAACAAAAGAGAGCCTGCAACATCAATAGGGAAGAAGAAAAATAAGAAGAAGCATCATAGCTGGAGAGGAGCAAGGGGACAAATCCAAGAAAGAGATTGGGATCCAGGATGACTTCAACATTAGAGAAGAGGAACTCATGAGAAGGATCTCATGATTTTCCCAGCATAGGAGTATGATGCAAAAGTATCACTCCACCTCAGCAACGCACCAACACACCAATGCATAAGCACACAATGGATAAAGGGAGAGGCATTAACCCTCGAATTTTTTTATTATAAATATAATCCTATACGGATTCATGTTGCAAGATTGAGTGAAAACCAAGCCATATCTCTAAACAGGTAGAAGATAAGATCGCATTTAATGGTTGACAGGTTGGTGGCTCTAGGTCCAATTCAGACTAGATGTCCATTTATGAAAATTCAATGTAATAGATGAGCTTAGGTGAGAGAGGACGAGCTCCCAGAGTCCCTCTATTTTAAAAAGATCTTGTATCAGATTTCATAGAGAGAATGATAGAGAGAGAGAGAGAGGTATGGGTAGAGGTGCCTTCAGAAGAAGAAAATCTATGGAAGAGAGATTGAGAGACCTGGGACTCTGTTACAGTCCAGCTTTTGTAATCATCTGTATAAATACATAGAGATAATAGAAAAGTAGTTTTTCCTGCATATTGTGTGTTTATGTATTTGTATGATTTATATGTTTTATCAGATTTCATGTTTGAATGCGTGGATTGATGAAGTATTGAAAGAGTTTCAATTGTTTCTCTCATTTTGATTTCCCGAGTGCAAGGTGTGCACATAGTCCATAAAGGGTGTGTTGACAGAGGTGAGTTAACCTCAGGGAAGCTCAGGAGATATAGCACTGAAACCTTCATCAATAGAAGTGCAAAGTATGCATAGAAGTACTCTGTGTTTAGTTTGGTAAGAAATAGATTTACTTAACACTCTGTGCGGAAAATCTCTGCAAATTGTGCATCGAGCCAGGAGAACGCCAAGAGGGAAAGAAGAATTTACTTTAAATAAATCCTTCGGATCTGAGTTTGATGAAATCCCAGAGGCACAAGGAGTGCATGGGAGATCAAAACCTTCGAGGAGGTCAAGCTCAGAAGGGAGAACATAGAGAATGCATAGGAGTCAGACTTATTCTAATTCTGAAAGCTCAAAGGAGAGATAACGCTGCAAGAGAGAAGCGGGACCAAGAGTTGGGTTCGCAGGAGAATGTTCAAAGGCTGAGATATTTGGACGTGGACTAAGTCTTCCAAGTTGGGAGAAGTCTAAAGCTTAGGAGGAGGAATGACCACAACCATTAGATTGGTCGTGAGGAGGAATCTGGACCGTCAAATTTGAGTTCAGTGAACATAAGCAGCGAGCAGAGGAAAGAATGAATCCCATCCGTTGGATCTGAGCATGAATGATCAACAACCGTTTGATCAGAGGAAGGTGCATGATTCTTAACTCTCACATGCACAGGAGAGAGAATGTATCAAGGTTTAAGACTTGATATTTTTGAAGCTCGGAGAGCCGAAAGCCTGAAGTGAAATCTCAATCGTTGATCGACCAGGTGAATCTGAGCCATCAGATATCGTGAGTTTAGGAGGAGGCAAGTTTGAAACTTGACATTCCTGAAGCGCATAGAGCCAAAGGGCCGAAAAGAATCTGGACTGTTATATCTAGAGGGAATATGTGTCAATGGGTTGGAATATATAGGGGAAGGCAAAGGTTGAAGTGTTGAAACTGTTATAGGATAAGTCCGTGAGTGCAAACACAAACCGACCTCCCTAGATCCACCTAGATCTAGAACAAAACAAGACAAAATACTACTCTTTCCCTAGATCTAGA
>CBVK0102119507.1:0-12492 GCA_900067695.1 Picea abies
TTCATTCATAGTGTTACATTTTTTACAATACAATATACATATAGGAGCCAACGACATCGAAAACCCTAACCCAATGACCTGGATTAGTCAACAACCCTAATTCCTTAACCTGAAATAGAAAACCATCGGCAAAAACCATGTGCCAAAACACCTCCCAACAATGGAAACGAAAATCGAGGCAACACGAAAAACGATGCAAAATGTGACACGTTTCCTGAGGCAAAAAAATTTCTCAGGGGCTCTACCCCTAAACCCCTGCACGCCCAACACAACGTAGACACTACTACTCATGCAAAGAATATAACACATACCTAACGAAAACTACCAAAATAAGCCAGTTGGAATAGGTGGGCGACCACCAATATCGACCTGGATGTTGTGTAGGGCTTCAAGACAGCCCCAGAAGTGCATAACTCACAATTACAAAGAGATGTTATTGTTATAGAGAAACGTGTTGAACTAAAAATTGTTAAGATGAGCCAAGTGGAATTTGGAACATGTGGGTGGCCACCAATATCCACTTGGATGTTGTGTAGGGCTTCAAGACAGCTCCAGAAGTGAAAAACCCACAATTACAAAGAGATGTCACAGTCACAGAGAAACGTGTTGAACTGAAAACTGTCAAGGTGAGCCAAGTGGAATTTGGAACAGGTGGGTGGCCACCAATATCCACCAAGATCAAACAAACATAAATATTTTATTTTTGCAAGTTTAATTAAGGTTTGTACCAACTTGACTTGGCCCTGGGATAAGTGATTACATATTAATTATTGACTTGAATTCATCTCTACTTGCTCCACAACTAAAACAATCCATCAAGAAGCTTACCCCATGGTTTGCTTCTTCTTTCTCCATCAATTTTCCATGTAATTCATGCTTGGGAATAAACTATATTACTTTGATCACTCACCACATTTCATTTTCATCTACACCAATATTGATTTGTAAATTGTCATGGATATTCCACTAGAACAATTCGTCGTAGCAAGTCTTATATTATGTTGAAATCTTTTATTAATGCAGGTTTATTTCCTTAGATCTCATATTTATTATCACTAGCTTATTACTCAAATTTAAAAAAAATAATTGAAATATGAAAATGAAGGAACATGCAATTGTACACACCATCCACACAAATGAACACAATATTTATCATGGGAAACTCAATATGGGAGAAAACCTAACTAGAAGGTGAGGCCTATGCTTTGCTCTCTTTTCTTTAGTAATGAAATGCAAATACAAAGAAAGAGACGCTCACTATTGACACTATGGCCTGAATGGATGCTACAAAATCATCTTCCTCCTCTATTATGCTCTCAAATCCCACTTCTAGATTATTTGCTCAACTATGGAATAAGTACAATGCTAAAATAATGGAACCCCATCTCCTTCTGTTGGCCTAGTTTTTAACATAGTCTGGTAGTCGTCTAAGGTTAGGGTTTTTGCATGTCTTAACCCTCAATTAGTGATAGGTTTTGGACCTTCTAGAATCTTCTTGAAAATACACATGTGGTTGACCCCACATGTGTGAGTAATGGAGGCTGACATGGCATCCACTCAATACCATGGTGGTCAACAAGCTAGGTCAAGTTGCAAGAGACAGAGCTTCTACATACGAGCTCCGGAGTTGATTTTCACACTATTGAAAAGGTCTTGGTGTGTAGAACATCATCAAGGGGCTATGAGATATGCTCACAAAGTTTTGACCCCAAAAAGAGTCATTTGATGCCTCAAAATGTCTTTGAAGGTTCTAGAACCCAAATCTCCAAATGAGGACCTGCTACTAAAATGGGCCTTGCAAGCCAATTCCCCCAATCTTTCCACCCATAAAGTACCAAGATAGAAGACAAATTATATAATGATCAAATCTGGATCAAGTAGAACCAACCTATTGTCGAGTGCCATTAGGCCACATTGTGCACCAAATCACACACAACAATTACTATTCCCCTCCTAGAAACCATAGTGTTGAGAACCAAGGATGTTTAGCTAATGACTTTCCATCGCATTCCAGGTGCAAATTCCACCATATACAATGATCACTAAAAAATAATTCAATATGCAAGGAGAGATCTCCCTAGGATGGGAAAGGCTTAATGGCCTCGAAGGCCTTCCAAATTCTTTTAACCATGAAAGTGTTGGCTACCTTAACCAAGGCAAGGGCAGTAACCAATGACTAAACAAATAGACCCCACTAGAATTTATTTCCTAACAAATAACCCCTTTGAGTGTTCTATATAAACAAACTTTTCTAATCCTCCTTTCCATCTATAACCCATATAACCCATTCATAAAAAAAATGTTTGGATTTACTACACATTTTGATGATGCCTAGCCTACCTAAGTATGTTGGCATGCAACATAATTACCACATGAATCTATGATATCCCTTTCCTCCAAATTTGTTATCCCATAGATATTTCATCGGGTCCTTTCCTAACCTCAAATACGATTTCTTAAAAAGTACCTACCATGATGAATTGTATGTGGGGAGCATCTAGCACCTTCATGTAAATCTAAACTTGATTGCTAAGGTCAAATGTTGTGTCATACATTTTTCTAGATTTTTCCATCCCTCTGCACAACAACTTCCCAAAGTTCTTTTGAAGATGTATGGAAAGAAAAGGGGCTTCTTATAAATTTGAACAACATGGATATGCTAACCCATGATCGTACTTAGATTGCTACCCATCTAGGGATTGGGCATTTTCTTTTTATTGATAGCATTGTGTTTTAAGCCATTGGATATTAGAGCCAAAGGATATGTATAAAGTATCTAATTAATCCATTGTATCTTCCCACAAAGATTGGTCTTCCATGATGGTAAGGAATAAATCATCCACAAGACAACCTTTCACTGATTGAATAACATCAAGTTTTTAAAAGTTAATACCTTTAATGAGGTCCAACCCCACATAATTTCACAAAAAATAAATTGAGGCTTCAACAACCAACACATACAAGATAGGTGTGAGCAAACACCCCTTCCTAATAGACCAAAACATGCCAACCTACTATGAATTACATTTTTTAATAAAAAAGCAAGAAAAGGCCTCAACAAACAATGTTTCCATGACCCCAATGAAGAAGGAGTGAGATTTTATTGCCTTTGTAATTTTGAAAATAGAAGGCCATTCTACATTGTCATATACTTTCTCAAAGTCAATTTTGATGAAGGGAGCATCCATGCTCAAGGTGCAAGACATTCCCTCCTTTATTAAAAAACCATGACATTTTCAAGAATATATGGGCCCTAGATAAAGTTTGTTTACTGCAATGAGCTTATTTTAAGTAGGATGTGCTTTGTGCATAAAGCCAAGTCCTTGGCCATAATTTTGTAAGATGTATTCAATAAGGTGATCAACGTCTAGCTTGTGATTAGCTCAAGATCCTCAACCTTAGGAATGAAATTGACAAGGTCCTAGTTGCTACCTACCCCCAATGAGGGTTTTCTTATTACTTCCTTGTACACTTCTAAGAGGTTTGGTTTGACAAGATCCTATGTCACCTTGTAAAATTTACATGTGAAGTCATCATGTCAAATAACATTATTATCATCCATTTCATGAAGGAAGACAATTAATTAACCTAAGGCCAAGGCCTTGTCACATACACACCTCTACTCCTGCATGACCCTAGTGGAGAAAACATTGAGGAAGCATTGTCTGGTTTCCTTCCATTCTGCATTAAGGCCTTGAGACTAGAAAACTATTTTAAATGGTTGACAAATTCATGTTAAATCAGTCCCTAATCAGTGAAATTCACGAGCTCTATTTTGACACTAGGGATTTTTTTTCTCGCTTCCTTGATTGACATGGTTTTGAAAAATTCCTTAATAGGCCCATCACTATTCTTCAACTAGTGTAGAGGGGAGAAAAGTTAGTTTTCTATGGATTAATGAACTTTAACCACACTAATAAGGTGATGTAGTTGTGTTTCCCAATCAAACTTCTCTTTGTCAAAAGCTTTGAGTTGAAGGGATTTCAAAATGGTCTTCAATTCTTCTTGGATGACCCTATTTCGATTACGTTGAACCATGACTATCTACTACCCATAGCCTTCGAGAAAATCCATTATACTAGAGATAACATATTCAAACCAAGTAATCCAACCATATTTACCTCGAGGTCTAGGAATAACTTCCAAATGGTTTTTATGCAAGTTATACATCTATGGTTCTAAAGGTGCAACACATTCCATATGAATCACTTTCTATGAATGCACATTTTTTTTACCACCCCATCATATAACAAACCAAATAGGTTGGTGGTCTTATAACGTGATCATCCAATCTACATGAATTGGCCTCCCACTAGAGGAAGCAAAATAAAAAGTGTTAAGTTCAAAAAACATGGTTTTGTCAAGTCTTTAGATAATATGTCCCTAGCATTTGTCAAAACTGTTCTAAGTAAACCACAGGTATAACAACTCATGGTACCTAAACTTATTGGGGTTGAAAAGGCTTGGTTGGGCCTTCATGACTACCTAGCTTTGTTTCTTTGCAACACACCTTCCTTGTCCTCCTAGTTTTTTGCCAAATTAAAATTTCCACAAACTGGCCATGGGGCCTCTAGAAATTCATTAGATACGCATTTCTAAAAGGATGTTTGCTCAACTACATTATTATAGGAATAAATGTTGGCTAGTGTCCACAAATGACCTTCTAAATTCAGAAGTAGCCAACTAGTCTTTGAGTAGGGTTTGAGCCCCACCAACCCATGAAAACTACTAACTAAGGAGACACGAGGGTGGAAACTCCACCACTCCCATAAGTATGATAAGAAAAAAGCAAGTGACACCTAGCCAAATAATAAATAAGGTCATATTTTATAGAAACCCAATAATTTTGACTTCTCACAAACGTAAAATGTCTACTTCGCCAATCAAAGTCTTTATTTGGTGAATTGTTTGTTTTATGCCAGGATCACTTAGATCCTAGACATTCCATTATGAATTATTCATTGGGAACATATTATGTCATGCATATCTTCTTCATTCTCCTCAAGGCCTTTGAGAGCATTATAAGGATACAAAACTTCTATAAATTTCCATGAGAAAAGCTAGTTATCTAGAGCAATGGGATTTGGCATTTTTAACTATCCATCAATGGAGCCATCCACTTGCAGATTTACCAACGAAGGTGGAGGGGAATCATTTCACCCCCCTCCTCATTGGGAAAGCATCAAAACTTGGTGCACCACCATATATTGACAGAAGGGGCTTGAGACTCATTAGGGATTATTATTGTTGTGTCCTTTTGCACAAGGGATTTTTGAAGTTCGTTGTTCTTGTTGTAATGCACTACTTGAACCTATCCACATTTAATAAAATTTCCTTGAAAATATATTTGTTATTGAGGGGATTGAGTTGCAAGGGAAACTAAGGAATTATAGTAGACCACTAATAGACAATCATGGATGCAATGATTCAAGATTTAACACTTGAAATAGTAGCTCAACACGTTGATATACTTGACAAGTTGTCTAATGATTTTGTCCACTACCCTCATGGAGATGAATTACTTCAGGGCCTTGCATAGGTTCATGTTTATATAAACTCTACATTGAGACTTGGGGTTAAAGAAGAGATTAGGCTCATGGCAAATAAATCCAACAATAGGGGTCAAGATTCACTCTAGAAAAGGCCATGGAGAAAAAAACACTAATATATTTTCACAGAGTTATGTGCCAAGCTATATGACTTAAAAAACATGGATTGTTTTAGCAACATGGAATAGAAGGAAGCCTCTGGTTAGGTTGTGTTAATGGATACAATGCCAATTGCATGGCTCCCGAAACTCTTTAACGTAGCTCATAATGGTAGCGTTAAACATGACACAACCCACAAAATAATTCAAAAGGGTTTCATCCTGAAATACATTATAAGATTTCTCGTATTTAAAGATAGATATATTTCATTATAATTAGTAATACCTAGTGGTACACCTTGGTGTTGAAATTTATGGGCACCTTTTTGATGGGTACCATCGTTATTGCCAGAGTCGTTCTACTTACTTCCAAAAATAATGATGGAATTATTGGGTTGGGGGTATCTATTTAAGACTTCCTTAGAAGCCTTATGCCAATGCTTATGTCCATCAAGGGCCTGCTAAGCCAAATTCAATGCAAAAAATTAGGCTTGAGTGCATTAGGGATAGAATATTGTATGCAATCTTCATGTAATCACTCAAGCCCTAACTAACTACCATTACAACAATAAGTGAAAAGCACAAAATTGAACAAACACGAAGGTGAGTTGTTGTGGAAAGGTTTGATTAACAAGAGCCCTTGCACAATACTACTATTGATAACCTAAGAGGGATTGAAAATGGAGTATGTGCACAAACCGTGACAAGTTAAATGTTCCCATTTTCTAGGATGGATGATATCATAGATAGTTTAAGTGGTGCATGGCACTTCACCAAGTGAGATTTGAAGAGAAGATGTTACCAAATTAGAATTGGAGGGTGGCGAGTGGAAAATTGCATTCAAGACCAAAGACAATTTGGATGAGTGGTTGGTTATGCCATGTGAACTAATCAACACGTTGAGTACATTCATGCATCCAATGACACAAATATATTAATTGTGCATTGGAAAGTTTATGGTTTTTTATTTGGATTTTTGTTTTTAAGTAAAGAGTAGAGAGTAGCACCTAAATCACATGAGGATCATGTTTGAAGTGGTAAAGAAGGATCAAATGCACATCAACTTAATATGAAAATTCTTTAGGAGTCCTTGGTTTTTTGCATGGATCCTTAGAAAATGAAGGCAATATATGATTGATCCACACATCATAGTGTCACAAAGGTGAGAATTTTTCATGGTATAACATTTTTTTATAGAAATTTTATAAGAGGATCCAACAGGATATGCATGCACGATGATAGGATGTATACAAGCACAAAAAAAATTGTATATAAAATAGAATGTATAAAAGCACAAAAATCCATTGGAATTTGCAAGCACAAAATAGTTTTGAGGTGTCAAAAAATAATATTATAGTGGTGGATGTTGGTGCTCCCTTATTTTAGAAAAATGTCCAAGGTGGTTAGTGATGCTAGTATGGTAGTTATTGGAGTAGTGTGGAGTCAAGAAAGAAGATCGGTAGCATTCTTTACTAATAAGTTAAATGAAGCATGGCATACGTATTATATTTATGATCTTGATTTTTATGCTATTGTACAAGTGTCAAAGCATTGGAGGAACTATTTTTTGTTGTAGGAGTTTGTACTATGCACAAACCATCAAGCGCTAAAATTTGTCAATAGCTAGGAGAGGCTAAATAAGAAGCATGTGAAATGGGTCAAGTTTTTGCAGAGTTACATGTTTGTGTTGAAGCACATGTCTAGAAAAGAAAACAAGGCCACAAACATGTGAAGAAGGGGACCCCTAATGTTGGCAATGATGAAGAATAAGAAAATTTTAGTTGTAGAACGCATTGGAGATTGCAATGGTTGGTTCATCATAACAAATCTTAAACTAACATTTATTGACATGAGCCCATGCTCAATTATGTGATTAATTTTGTTGTTGTTGTATTTTTAGTGATTTTACATCAACATAAAGCACACCACAAAACTCTTTAGCTACTATGAAAAGAAAATGTATCTATAATAGCAAAGACACACAATTGAATACCATGCAAACAATATTTATAATGGAGAAACCTAATGTTGGAAAACTCTAGCAAAATGAAGGATCATGCCTTTCTTCTTTTATATGATTACAATATAGATTACAAAGAGGTTCAAACTAGTTGTGAAGAAATAAGACATTATGGTATGTTACAATCTTTTCTAGATTGCTTCTATTAGTCTCTTGTCCAAAACTCCTACTTATACCATGGAACAACTATGGTGGACAAAGTAAAGTGAACCCTTTTCCCTCCTTCTGCTAGGTTTTTGATAGCTAGAATTAGGGTTAGGCATGAGGTTTTAGATGTAATGTTCCCCAACTCTACTAAGGTTCATTACATGCAAAATACTCATAAAATTAAAAAATTATGCCAACTAATCATGTAGCTTACCAGCTACAAGAATACATACAAATTTAAACATTTTGCTATCGTTAATTTAAATGTAGCTACAACATGCTGAAAAAAACATGAATGCGGTTAATTAACTTCATACAATGACATATAAAACCATCCTCATATACATAATTAATACATAGTGGAATAAACTGTAAATTTGACATGTAACAAGATAAACACTTACCTTTTAAATCAATTGTGCAACCAGTTGCTTGGGACAGATGTTCCACCCAACCATAGAATTATTGTTCCAGATCTCAACAACAAGTCACCCTCAAGCTAGGTCTATGAATCCACAAAAGAGGGTGGTCTCTCACTGTCCACTCACGGCTCCGAAAATCCCACAACCGACTAGCATTCTCTTACAATTATCATGGATTTCCTCTAGCTCTCTTCCTCTCAACCTGCCCAACCCAAGGAAGGCACCCTTTCACTACTCTTGGTCCATTGGGTGTCCTATTTGTTTATCAGGGTCTCTCTGGCACATGTAACTAGGAATCTCACTATTGGGAACTCAAGGGAACTCATTGCCAGGAAAAATATCAAGAAACAACAACAATAGCTTGATGTTGCGGTGCAACTCTCATAGGAGTCCACTCTTCAGGCCTGACAACCTAGTTCTTCTGTAATCCTAACAACTTGCTTCTTTAGTCTTCAGCTCCAAAAACACTCCAAAATTTTCCCTCCATTGTTCCTCCAGCTCCAATGCTCTTCTTCCCCATTCTCTGCTTGTTATTCATGTGAAAACATGATTGTCTAAAACTGCCCCTTTGGCCATATGAATTTCCTCCCTTTTCTTTCTCACTTGACTTACACTCTTCCCTAAGATGATTTTACTTCATCCCTGTGCTCCCAATAACAATGGGATGTGACTCCTCACACCCACCCTCTTACATGCATTCAATGATTGGGTTCTTCCACACTCAAGCGAAAATTAGAAGGTTCACTCAAAATATTAAAATTAGAAAAAGATTTGGGAATTAAACCCATGGGTAAAATTCTCCTTTCTAGACCCCTCCTCTCTTGTGGATTACTCATCTCCCATCTCTGCCCATGTCCCCCAGCAGTTGGCATCACATTTTATTTATTAAAATTTAGAAAAACAATTTGCATATTACATCACTTGGCCACAACCATACATTATATATACATTATGAATTAATTAAATTGGGGATTATAGCAGGAACGTTACATTCCCCCTCCCCTACAATTGTGCATCGTCCTCGGTGCACAACACTAGGTCGAAATACATATACATATTTACATCACAATACTTAGAAAAATAATTTTTTGCAATTTCATAACTCTAGCAACAGTTCCAACCATAATTTCTTGTTCCTCTCAACCCATTGACCCAAGTAATGTACCCCCTTCATTGCCTTCAATCCATCGGGTTGTACCATTATTTTATCAAGGCCCCTAACGTAGGTTGGCTAGGAATCTAAGATGTGGTTCCAGAATTTTAGCTGCCCAAAATGGAGTTTTGCATTCTTATATTATGTTTTCTTCAAAATTGTAAAAAAATTGTGGATATTCCTCTTACATAGTCTCCTTGTGCTCCCATGTAGCATCTTTAGGACTGTAGTAGATCCATTGAACCTTTACCAGGCCAATTGCTCTGTTCTCGAGCACTTTGAATTTCCAGTCCAAAATGTGCACTAGTTCCACCCAGAAATCTCTTTCATGCTCCACCTAGGTTACAATCCAATCAATTATGTGGTTAGGGCGAGGCACATATTTCTTTAATATTGACACATGAAATACATTATGCACTCTCATAGATGCATGCAATTCTAGAATGTATGCAATTGTCCCTATCTTTTCTAATATTTCAAAAGGCCCACAATATCTTGCAACCAACTTTGGGCAGCAACTTAATCTTAGCAAACTTCTTTTCACTTTGACTTTCAAAAATACATGTTCGCCTACTTTAAAATCTCTGAAAACCTTGCTCTTGTTTGCACAAATCTAATGTATGTCCTGGGTAGCCTTTAAATTTTGTATGATCCTTGTCATCTTCTCTTCCATTTCCTTCAACAAATCTAGCCCAATGACAACTTTGTCTATTGGGTTATCCTAACTCACTAGTGTGTTACACCTCCTTTCATACAATGCTTCAAATGGGCTCATTTTTAATGAGGCTTGATACCCATTATTGTAAACAAATTCCACTAAGTGGATATAATCTTCCCACTTCGATGGCTGGTCCATCACATACATTCTGAGCATGTCTTCAATTATTTTGTTGGTCCTCTCTATTTGCCCATCTGATTCTAGGTGATATGTTGTAATGAGATTTAAATTTGTCCCAAAACCTTTGAACAAACCCTTTCAAAAAACGGATGTAAACGTGGGATCTCTGTTTGAAACTATTTCCTTGGACTCCATGTAGTCTGGAAACTTCTTTCAAGTATATTTCTACAATATTGACTACCTTGTGAGTCATCTTTATTGGAATAAAATGGGAAACCTTAGTCAATTTGTCCACCACCACCATGATGGAATCATGTTGCTTCACTATTCTAGACAACTTAGTAATAAAATCCACAGTAACAACTTCCCACTTCCAGTTTGGGATGGGCAATGACTGTAACAGTCTAGCTAAATATTTATGTTATGTCTTCACCTTCTAGCACTCTAGACACTTGGTTATATAATTACCCACTTCTTTCTTCATTCTGAGCAAAAAATATTGGCTCCTCACAGCTGCAAAGGATTTTTTATATCTCAGGTATCCAACATATGGCACATTGTGCATTTCTCCCAGCACTATATTCTTCATATCTCTGGAATTTGACACATATACTTTACCTCTATACATGAGGATCCCATCCTCTTGCAACTCATAATATTTAAATTTCTGTTGTAAATTGCCTTGTTGTAATGTTTCGTTTATCTACAAATAGTGTTGATATGAGTTTGCTTCTTCAATAATTTAACCTTTCATATCAATCATGTACATGTTTATGGTTGTAATATGCATCTCATGTGCTCTTCTGCTAAGTGCATCAGCCATTTGGTTCTCTTTGCCTTTGATGTGTTTATTTCAAAGTCATACTCACTAAGAAAATCGAGCCATCTAGTTTGTCTAGCATTTAATGTAAGTTGTCCAAACAAATGTTTCAGACCACAGTTGTATGTCCTTAGCTCAAAATTCTTCCCCATGAGGTAAGGTCTCAACAGTTTCATCACATTGATAATGGATGCTAATTCTAGGTCATGGGTAGCATAATTCATCTCATGCTCTTTTAATTTTTGGGACTCATAGCATACCACATGATCCTTTTATGTGGGGACTGCACCAATCCCTTCCTTGCACGCATCTGTGCACACAGTAAAATCTTCATCGAGGTCTACAATCTTCAATATTGGTGCATTGGTCAAAACATATTTCATTTGTTGAAAGCTTTCTTCACATTTGGAAGTCCATTCAAATTCCATTCCCTTCTTTTGCAAGGAAGTAATGGGGCTTGCAATCTTTGAAAATACTTTTATAAATCTTCAGTAATAACTCGCATGACCCATGAATGATCCGACCTCCATGACATTTCTTGGTGTTAGCCACCCTCTAATGGCCTCTATCTTCTTAGGATCAACTACTATCCCATTTGTTGAAATAATATTACCCAAGTAATGAATCTTCTTTTGATAGAAGATGCACTACTTAAGTTGGCATACAATTTATGCGCTCTCAAAACTTTCAACACCATTCTTCAATGTTGTTCATGTTCCTCCTCTATCTTTGAGTAGATGAGTATATCATCTAGGAACACAATTACAAACTTGTCCAGGTATTCCCTGAACACTCCATTCATCAGGCACATAAAATTTGTTGGGGCATTTGATATCCCAAATGACACTACCGTAAATTCATAATGCCCATACCTTGTCCTGAATGTTGTCTTGTCGATATCTTCTTCCTTTATCCTCACTTGATGATAACCTGATCTCAAGTCAATATTTGAAAAGATTCTTTCACCTTTCAACTAATCAAATAAATCATCAATCCTTGGCAAGGGATATTTGTTCTTTATGGTGACCTTATTCAACTGCCTGAAACCAATACACAACCTTAAGGTCCCATCTTTCTTCTTCACAAAAAGAATTGGGGCACCCTAAGGTATCACACTTGGGCATATATACCCCTTCTTTAACAGTTCTACAAGTTGCATCTGCAACTCCTTCTACTGTGGTGTGACCAATATTATGTAAGTCATTTTGGACATTGGGACAACTCCTGGCACCAAATCAATAGTGAAATCAATGTCTCTCTTTGGTGGCAGTCCTGGAATATCCGCAAAAACATCTCCAAAATCCTTCAAGACTGGATGGTCTTCAATGTTTGTCATTTTATCTTTGGTCGTCTCTTCCATATTGTTGGCTGTGGAGCATGATTATCTTCCTAATTCAGAGGTCTTGTGTTTTTCAGTCGTGTTTATACCCCATGAAGACTTTACA
>CBVK0102119528.1:0-16301 GCA_900067695.1 Picea abies
TCAAGTTCAAGTTCTAAATCTAATGGAAAGAAAAATGTTCATAAGAATAAGAATGAAATGCCATTGTTAAAACTTGATGTCAAATTTGAGTTGCCCATATATGATGGTGAAGTAAATGTAGAAAAACTTGACAATTGGATCAGGAAGATGGAGGTATATTGCAGTGTGCAACAAATCAAGGATAAGGCCACACAAATTAAGTTGGCATCTTTGAGGCTTGCAGGTACAGCTCTCATCTGGTGGCAAAGAAAGCTGCAAAAGGGAACACAACATGTGGGTAATGTATTTCCATCATGGAAGAGTTTCATTTCTACACTTAGCCAACAATTCTATCCTTTGGGTTATAAAGAAAAATCATTAATTGAATGGCAATCTTTAAAACTAAGAAAAGGACAAACAGTGAAAGAATACACCGATGGATTTCGAAAAATGGCATTAATGTTAGACATTCCTTTGAAAACACAAGAAACTCTTATGAAGTATATAGGAGGCTTACCTGCGCATATTAGAAACATTGTTTTCATGTTTGGACCCACTAACCTTGATGAGGTTTCTATTCAAGCTACGTATATTGAAGTAGGGAAAGCAGGTGTGTCAGGGGAATCATCGTTGTTTGCACCCTTTTCATCACCGTGGTGAGAAAATAAGAGGTTCTTACATGCCCAGTTGGGTCTTTCTGAGCATGAAAGTTGTAGAGGAAAGAGTTAGAGAAAGAAAAACAAAACTATAAGCAAGAATTAAACTAATACAAACTAAAATCATAAGCATATGGGTAGAGAAATAACAAACACAAAAATACCAATATCACCAATGTTTTTAGGCTGATCTATTGATGAAATCAAAGCACAATGAAGAAAGGGGACTATGAGTCTCTTCTTCCTCCAAAGGAAGGCTCTTTGACCCTCACAAGATTTCTCTCCTTACAACAAGAAAATGAAAATGGTGATGAAAGAACTCCTAGCACATCCACTCAATGGAGAGGTGGATTGCTCAATGAAATGGTGCCAATGTGTTATTGCCAAGGAGTGAATCCTTAAAACAATCTAGGCAGCATAACATTACATTAAATTCCTTGAGAAAATGAGGTTTCTTCATGGCTTTTTATAGCATTGCATTGGGTTATTGTGTAACCCCTTTGTAGTGTGAAAAGAGGCTCTTTAGGGCTTTATTAGGTCTTTGACCAGCCTACCATGCGGATTCAGCTCAGATTTGAGGGTCAAATCGACTTGGGAGCTGATCCATAAGTGGTTGGGAGGCCGACCAATTCAATAAATGCACCGTTTAGTAGGTACGCGAGTTTTTGTGCCAACAGCCGCACATCGTGCGCCTATTCGCACATGGTACATTCCTGTTCCGCGTATGTGCACGTGCACCCAACTTCTGTAAAGCGCTCTTCATTTTTCAGTTACTTTGTATAGTTTTTGACCTTTTTGGAATGCTGTGAAATTAATTCAGTGCCATGAATGACTTCATTACTGTTTGATGATGCTGAGTTCTTGTCGCCATGTGCAGATGAAATTTCAGTGATAACAATCGTCTTCAAGGAAAGAGGACAAGAGGAAAAGGCATGGCAAGAATGCAAATGCAGTGACAAGGAAGGAAGGAAGGAAATCACTCTTGCAAGCATTGCAAGAAAGAGGGACATGATGAGGACAGATGTTGGCAGTTGCATCCCGAGAAGAGGCCAAAGTGGTTCAAGGAAAAGAAGGGAACACAAACAGTGACAACGAAAGCAAAGCCCACAGACTTGGGATCGGATTCAGGTGATGAATCAAAGATTTCATTGGTTGGTATGACAGGTAAATTTGGTGAAGACATTGATTGTAGAAACAACTTGTTTCATATAAGGGTAATCATGCGACACACTAATATAGACACATTAATCGACAGTGTATCTCAATCTAATATAATCTCAAAAGAGTTGGTTAAGCAATTGGGATTAAAAACACAACTACATCATAAGCCTTACACACTTAAATGGATAAGAAATCATCATCAAATGCACATAACAAAGCAATGCACAATCAAATTTGCAATTTCATCTAAGTATGTGGATGAAGTAACATGTGATGTAGCGTTGTTAAAAGAATGTGGAATGGTCTTAGGTAGTCCATACTTATATGATTGTAAGACAATCTTCTACAGGAAAAAGAATCAATATCAATTCACTAAAGCAAGTCAAGATTATGTGGTTCATGCTCATCATGTTAAAGCAAATACAACACTTCAAACAATGGAACAATTAAAGAAGGTAGTGCAAGCAAGAAAAAAACCAATATTTGTTTCAAATGAAGTAATTGATCTTAAGCAAGAACAAGAAATGATTGTTGAATGGAAAGTCAATCATAAGTTGCTTCAAGATAAGCTCATGTTGTGCAAATATCTCAAGTATATCAACTCATTTGCAGTCGTCTTCTTGATACTATCATTAATAATGTTTTCTACATGGATGATAGTGGATTCAGTAAGATGTAACAGGGTTCAAATGGCTAACAGTATACTATCAGTTGTCATGATTGTGTTACAGTTGGTCTTGATGAGACAAGTGCATAGGACAAAGTTCAGAGACAGAGGACAAACCAAGTGGCCTATCCCGAGCTTGTTGATTGGTCAGTAACCTTTTGGGGACCAAAAGGTCTTTTTGTGGGGAGGTGTGATCTAGAATCGGATCCAGAAGCCTAACAGGGCATAAAAATGCTCAAAAATGAAAGTGCTCAGAATTCAAGGAAACCAACGCCATTGCATTCATCTCATCTTCCTGATTTCGGCCATATATTTACCTCATCAAACAGGCTCCATATGCGAAAGATACCACGTTCTGTCTAAAAACCCAAACAGGCAAAAAAAGGGGATGACTATACAGTCCGTACAGTGCCATGTGGCATGATGACTGTACAGGTCGTACAGCCATACAGTTGACATGGAAACCCTTGGAGACGACACCTAGTAAAGCATGATAGGCTGATGTGGCATACGGGCAGACAGCTGGACCAATCTATCAGTGACATGTGTCACCACTGTAAGGGTGACACATGGCATGGGATGACATCAGCAGTTGATTGGGCAAGTACGGTGGAAGGATGACATGGAAGACATGCAGAAGACTGATAGGGAAGTATGGTAATACATGGAAAGTGACATGGACAAATCAGTGATCGAAATTTGGTAGCTTTCGATTGGTTATTGATGTGCCACGTGGCCCAGTCATGGGCTGCCATGTGGCACCCTATGGTTGGTTCAAGGTTTATGTAAAATTTTGTGGTTTCACCGAGGGTCGAACCCGCGACCTCTCCTCCGGGAAACGAATTGGCAGGGCTGGGCTAACCACCCACCCCATGGGTATGACTTAACAATCATATGGCAATTATAATATTTGAATTTGATTGAAGGCTTATCTGGGGGCGGAAAGGGCATGGGCTTAGCCCCAGCCCTCGACACAAAAACGACCATCACCGGGAGCACAAAGGTAACACAGTGGGGGTTGATAGAGCCAGCCCTTGGTCCATCGGGGGTTCACCATGTGACTCGGGTATGATCCGATAATAGGGCGCGGGGGTTATGGAGTGTTATCCCGTGGTCCTGCACCGTGCCACCGAACTAGGAGCCAGGGATAGGGGGCCAGTGCACAAAGGATAAGCGCTTGGCCACATGGCATGGTATTGGTGACCAGGAGCCCTACAGAAAGGGGCTGCACCCAAATATAGTGGGTTTTTTTATAATGTTTTGGGATTTTCAATGATATATTGCCTGATATTAATTGATTTTCTCCATTTTTGGGAGATATTGGGCATTTTTGGAGCCCAAATTTTGGGAGGAAGTTGGGGATGGATAACCAACTTCAGATCTATATAAACCAGGCCTGTTTGAGGCCATGGAGGACAGTTAATGATAGTAAAAAGTAGATTTATGCTAAAGGGAAGCCAAGCCAAACCCATTTTTATGCAGGGAAGCTATTGAGGAGCAGACGCTTGTGGGCCATTTTTGGGAGCTTCGGACGTCCGTTTTGTGTGCTGTTTTCTTTGTAGGGTTCTATATATCTGGAAGAACATGACCATGACCATGTACTTTTGATATTTTGAACAGAAATAAAGAAGCCTCCCCCACAAAGACAAAGGCCCGGAGACGTAGGCAATAGTTGTGCCGAACTCCGTTATCAATCCTTGTGTTATGGTTTGCTGTCTATTATTTCATTTCAGATATGCATATGTGTATATGGCTGTCATAATTCCTCTTCTTTCCTCATTCTTTCACTAAGTTTCTCAAATGGTAAATTAATGCATGCAAAATTAAAACTCAACCATAGTCATTAAAAGATCCAACAGATCATCCCAGGAAAGCAGTAACTATTAAGGTTGAAGTAGAGAAACTCCTCAAAGAAGGTTTTATCTATCCTGTCCATTTGACCCAATGGGTGTCAAATCCTATGCCGGTCAACAAGAAAGAGGGCACGATTCACGTATGTATAGATTTTCATGATTTGAACAAATCTTGTCCAAAAGATAATTTTCCCACACCATTCATTGACCAGATAGTCGATGAATGTGCCAGTTGTGAATATTTTTCTTTCATGGATGATTTTTCAAGATATAATCAGATACAAATCAAACTCGAAGACCAGTAGAAAACAACTTTCATTTGTCCATGGGGTATATTTTCCTATCGTAAGATGCCTTTTGGTCTCAAAAATGTTGGAGCTACCTTCCAGTGGGCCATGTCTTTTTATTTCCATGATCTCAAGAATATAGTCAAAGCCTCTTTAGATGATTTAGCATCATGATCTCACAAGAGAATGGATCATTTCACACACCTCCGACTTATCTTTGAGCGATGTCGCTACTTCCGGATTCGCTTGAATCCAAAAAAATGCAACTTTTGCATAATGTCAGGATGTTTGCTCGATTTCATAGTCTCAACAATAGGGATCATGCTCGATCCTCTCAAGGTGGAGGCAATACTTCAGTTGCCTCCCCTGCATAAAATCCTTCATCTTCAAAGTTTACAAGGAAAAGAGAAATTTTTGAGGTGTTTCATAGCCAACTATGTTGATATCACAAAGGGATTTATGAGTTTGCTAAAGAAATATGTCCCTTTTCATTGGAATGAAACTACTCAACACTCCTTCAACTCATTGAAACATGCCCTCACGACTTCCCCTCTGCTCTGGCCACCTAATTATAAAAAATATTTCTTATTGTACTTGGTTGTGATAGAGTAGACTATCAGTATGGTCTTAGTTCAGGAGGATGACTTCCTCTGAGAATATGTTATTTATTACCTGAGCCAAGGCCTGGTTAGACCGAAACTCAATTATTTCCATATTGAACAACTGTTGTTGGCCTGTTCATGTTGTTCAAAGGTTCTATCATTATATTTTGTTTTGCAAGACCACCGTCATTGCCATTATGAATCCATTTCAATATGTATTAACACGATGTGTCATTGGTAGGAATATCAATAGATGGATAGTTGTCCTCCAGGAATTTGACTTAGATTTTGTTTTGGCGAAATCCAAAAAGTCATTGGTCTTTGCAGAACTCATCTCGAAACTTCTGGTTGAATCCAGTGAGGTTATACCCGAAGAGTCACCTATTAGAGGAGACATGTTTTTTATTGCATCTTTGGATCCTTGGTATGGAGATATACTTTTCTATCTCCAGACTTTGAAGTTCTTTGCCTCTGCTTCTCGTGATGAGCATTGTCGTATACGCCATCAGGCTAAGAACTATCTCATACTCAAAGAAACTTTGTATCGTTGAGGTGTAGATTTCATCCTTCATTGATGTCTCACTCATGAAGAAGCAATTATCATGCTTAACAACTGCCATACTGGAGAATGTGGCGATCATTTGTCTGGGTTAGCAACAACCCAAAATATTTTACGAGCCGATTACTTCTGGCCAATGTTAATCAAAGATTATATCGAATTGGTCAAGAAGTGCCACTCGTGTCATATCTTCTCTCAGAAGATGAGGGCACATCCTACTCCCATGTTTCCCATAATCATAGTTGGTCCCTTCACCAAGTGGGGGATTGATTACACTACATGAAGCCCTCCTTTAGCAAGGGGGCACCATTATATCATTGTAGTCATAGACTACTTCACGAAGTGGGTCGAAGATATGCGAACGTTTAAAGATGATGGAGAGACTGCAACTCTCTTTTTTCTCAACTAGATAGTCACAAGGTTCGACATCCCAAGAGATATTGTCACTGACCATGGTAGTCACTTTCAAAACCAAATCATGATCGAATTAACATCAAATCTTGGGCTGCGGAAAGAACATTCATCACCCTACTACCCCTAAGTGAATGGTCAGGTGGAAGCTATAAATAAATCTCTTAATACCATCCTACAATGAATGATCACTTTGGCCAAGTCAAATTGGCATTTGATGTTATACTCGACATTATGGGCTTACCGAACAACTATTAATATTGCAACCAATTAATCACCTTTTCAACTCATTTATGGGCTAGAAGAAGTATTGCCTGTATAATGTCAAATCCTATCCATAAAGTTGGTAGTATAGTTACTACCAAACACTTCTCCAATTGAAAAGTGATTATTATACCTTGAGCAGCTCAATGAGCAACGTCCTGATGTGGCCTTGGCCAATGAGGCTCACAAACAAAAATTCAAGTGTCAGTATGATCGGTCCATTCATCCTCGAATTTTCTCGGAAGGAAACCTTGTCCTAATCTATGACCAGGTTAAGGACTCCCTAGGGGAAGGAAAATTCAAACCCATGTGGTTCAAACCTTTCATTATACAATAGGTTCTAAAAAAGGGTGCTTATCGTCTCATAGACTTTGAGGGAAATGCTTTGGTGGAGCCTAGAAATGGGCTCTACCTCAAGAAGTATTACTCGTAGGTAGTTCACCTTAGGTAACATTTTGTAACATATGTACATTCTTTGTACTATTACTTTTTGGTTTCTTTTGGGACTCTTACCCCTTATCTTATAGGCTAGAAGGAGCCAGGTATTTGGTCGAATGACTAACCATGCATGGCCGAAAGGTTTAGTTAACTTGCCCAAAGTTGTTTGTTCCGTCAACAACTTTCCTTTTTCCATGATTTTATAATTACATGTGGGTTGTATTGGGGTAGCTAGTGTGTACACATGTGCAGTAATGGAGCAGGGCAAATGGGCCTTTATAAAGGGGGTTTTTAAGAAGAGTTGTTCAGTAGTATTTTGGAAAAGAAGGAATTTGAGATGGCTTGATGCCAGGTAAATATGTCTGGTTCCAATTAGGTTTATAACAACCCTTTATAGGTTTTGAGCTTGATACCCTACTCATTGCGGTCCAATCGACTGTCGACTGTACCCACTTGGTGATTGTTCGTGCGCTAGCAACCTAGTTGCCTTTATCTTAGTGACTTACACACATGACTGTGGGGGTATACCGCGATACCTATGGAAAACATCATGCCATGCTTTGCAGAGTATACCCATAGGGTGCTTCCGTATTCGAGTTTCACTTTCATTGGTAAATTGCTCTAGTGTTGGTTATTGTAACTTTTCTTCCAACTAGCTAGTGATCTGCTTGTCTTATCTCATAGGAAATTTTACTAGTGTGTGCTAGTTTTTAAATGATTCTAGAAGGCTCTGTTGTGTCATTGATGTTCTCACACAGTGGAGGATCAGTATCTCCACCGGTCGTGAAGGATTTTGGGCCTGTTGTTGGGTTATGAAAAAGGTACAAATATCTTCCTTTTTCCCACAGTTTATGATATGATTTTGATTGATTCTTTAGACAGTTAGTGATAGATAGGAAAGAATATGATTAGTATGTCTCTTAGGGTTGTTATTAAAGTTTTATTAAATAGATTCTAATGTATGATTGGAATGGTTTGATTTTGTTACAGAATTGGACAAATAACTGCCAAAGATAACCAAAGAGGTTTTGGCCATGCACAAGCTATTAAAGGTTTAAGACTTTTTAGGCACAAAGCAATTTGAAGATAATACATTTTCTATATTGTAATTTTATAATAGTAAAGAAATCCTAAGGATCTTTCAATCCTCAGGATAGCTTGATGTACCTGAACTATTGTAATATATAAGAGGGTAATAGATCCAAAAAAATATAAGAAAAAAACCGCATTTTAAGTATTCAGATTCAGAATTGTCTTGCGTGAGTAGTTGTTGTAAATGTTTAACCAATTATGGAATCAATCAAAGTTTTAAGTGTTTTTATCATCCCTGCATTCTGAGTTTCTTATAGAAATACTTCTAAAGACTGAGGGTCGAGTCTGAAGAAGCTATTGTCTCATTCTGTAATTATATCAGTTCAGAGTTTTGATTTCTATTTCGTGATTCAGATTTATTTTAATTGCATGAGTGTATCAATGAATTGAGGATTGTTTCAGAAGACATGCATTTCCTTAAGTATTCATGATTGTTGTTATGATCTCCATTTTTTAAGATTGTTGCTTGACATTTCCTCACATTTTCATCTGCATTGTTCCTTTGCTTTAGATTTACAATTGTTGTTCCTTTCAGTTAAAGTTACATTAGTTGTTCCTTTCAGTTAAGGTTACGATAGTTGTTCCTTTATGTAAAGTTACATTAGTTGTCCCTTGCGATTAGATTACAGTTGTTATTTCTTTTCATAGATAGAATGATTCGCTATGTCCTTTCTAGTAATTTGAATTTATGGTTGATAGATTAAATCTGCGAGTTCTTTCTTAGATTCAATTACTGCTTTATAGTTAAGTGAATTTAATTAGATTAATTAGTTCCTTTCATTTTACAACATATTAGTAATCATATTTCAATTTCATTTAGTTCTTAGAATCTTTGGTGAATGTTTGAGGAACTTGATTGTTGATGAACTCAGATCTAGTTTAGCTACACGATTTTAGGCTACCTGCATAAACTTTGCCGATATTCTTGAGATAAAATACGAATCCCTGGGTTGATAAATTAATGTTAAACTAAGTTTGTTTTTGAGACATCTTTAGAGCCCAACATTTTGGTGCCGTTGTCGGGGAGAATGTCAAAGGTAGCATAGGTTGTGTCTCTGGAGGACCAGGTATTGAAGACGGAAGGTAAGAACCTATGCAGGCAATAAGTAAAATGCTTATGCCTACACTTACCTCCAGTTGACATGTCTCATAGGTGTTTCTTTTTTTGAAATTTATTTTGTCGTCATGTGAAGTGTGTATGATTAGAAAAAAGGATCTTGAAAATCCAAAACCCCCACCAAAAATTACAAAAAACCAAGGTTCGATGATCCCTGGAAGAAGCACTTTCATAGACGAAATCATCAAAAAGGGTGAATCTCAAGCTTCAGTTGGACCTAGGAAAGGACCCACCTGAATCCCTCAGGAAGTAGTTTCACCAACTACGGACCACACTGAGATTCATAACAAATCTAAAGGGACTGAGCAGAGTTTTCAAAACACAGATCTCCCATCACTCAACCCCTTAGAAAAGGGAAGCCCTAATAATCTGGAGGAGGGAATAGGAGAAACTAGCGGGGTTGCCAAGGCATACCCACCACCGCCACCTAATCCTGAGTCTCCTGCGAAATAAGGAGGCATATCTGAAATCCTAGATAAAGGGAGTGTAGTCAAAACCCTAGGAAGACCAAATAATCAACAATTTCAAATAGAATACTTGGATCAAGAACCTCCTGAAAATTTTTGGCACATTTTCGAACAAATGGCACAAGCAAATCAACAACAACCCCATACCTCCACGCTAGAGTATCCAATAGTTGATCCAGTTTCCAATGCCCCCATGAAAGCAATCCCCTTACAAAACCTACCAACCTTCCATGGATTGATTTCGGAAGACCCAGATGCATTCCTATTTGAATTTGATGTCCTATGTAGAGGGTATGACTACACCTCTGAACCCAAAAAATTAAAACTATTCCCCTCTACCTTGAAGGGAGTAGCCCTACACTGGTTCATGGGATTAAGAGGTGGAACCATCAATTCATGGGACCAGATGAAAAAAACCTTCTTGTTAAAATATCAGGATTATTGCAGAACCAGAGACCTAAAAGATGAAATATTTCAAATGACTGTGAAAGAAAATGAATCATTAGAAGAATATGTCAAAAGATTTTAGTATAATTTGCAAAGATCACCCTATGGTACATTACCAGGCCCAGTAATCAAAGCAACTTTGATCAAGGGTATGAAAGATGAATGGGTAGAAACATTGAATTTAATGGGGAAAGGTGACATTTATTAGGAAACTTATGAAGATATTGTTTTATTGTGTATCAGGTGCTCATGAGGGAGTACACGGTCCAGGTCAGGAATGCGGATGTCCCGCACAAGAAATAACATTATCTCTAGTGGGGGTGTCATGTGAGATGAAGTTGCTAATCTCCTAGAAAACTTTAAAATAGATATTTTGAGCACTCTGACTACAAAATTGGATGTATTGCAGGCCAAATAGAAAAAGGTAGAGGCGGAACAAACCTTGGCTATATTTTACCATAGGTGCAAAAAAAAACACGGTCCAAGAGAATGCCCCTTGGATATAGTTTGTGTCTATGCTATTTGTGCCAAGGATCATGACACGGAAGACTTCCCATCACTCCCTAGATTGAAAGTTGTATTCAAAGAGGAAGAAGAGGAGACATAACCATTATATCCGATGGCTCATCACTGTCAGTGGCAATCCTGGCCTCAAAATACATTTTAGGACTCTTCCTCTTTCTTTCTTGGACAATACAATCAACAGCAGAATCCTGGATAGTATAATCAACAATAGAATGTTGGCAGCACATGGTAGGGCCAACCATTTACTAATAATAATTGGCAACCCCAACAATACCCACATGCAATCCCCATTTGGCAAAATTAGCCAGCCACAAACCCCAACTAGAAAAACCAACCAACTACAAGTTCCAATTGGCCAAATTCACAATACACCACCTCATCCTAGAAAAATTCGAATAATACCTACCCTCCACAATGGCCTAACTTGACTGCCCAAAACCCAAATTGGAACCAGAACTAGTAGCACCCCATGGGGATGAATAACCAACCTATGGGGATGACCCCTCAAACCCAACCTCCACTACAAACTCCACTCCCATTGCCCCAATCACAATTGCACCCTCAATTACCTACCCAACCCCACCCAAATCCCAATAACAAACCAGCTCAACTCATCTAGATTATGGAAAGTGGAGAAGGGGAAATTAGTTCAGTAAGGTGCAATGAAATTCGGTTAAGATCGGGGTGCATCATATCTCCTAAACAAAATGACATTCCCTTAGAACAAGGGAATGAAAAACAACAAGCAATAACACTGCTAACTGTGGTAATAACAAAAGAAATCAGGCAAGGGAGGAACATAGTCGAATCACAAGACTCTGATAAGGATTCAATTTACCCCCCTCTGTTCCCTGAAAGGCTGATGATAATGAAACCCACCGTCTATCCTAACTTCAACATTTTAGGGGAAATCAGGAATTTATACATCAAAATTCCACTCCCGCAAGCCTTGCAAGACATACCAATCTACGCAAAGACAATCAAGGAGCTATGTGGGAGGAAGCCCATCAGAAAAATAAAAAATCCATCATCAACAGTTCATGTAGTGGAAGCCTTATCTGATCTAATTTTGGGTAGGGAGACACTAGTTAAATATGCATATCTGGGGAATCCCATAGTAACAGTGTAGATTCAGGGTTGTTCCTTTCGAAATACCCTAGTTGATTTGGGGGCGGCCATCAATATTCTAACTATGGAAACCTTCAATGCCCTGGGTCTTCACTCTTTTGACCCAACCACAATTATGTTACAATTGGTAGATTGAACAGTGGTCAAACCACTTGGCACACTACATGACATAGTCATTTCAGTTTATTCATGGGAATATCCTGCAAATTTTCTCATTATCAACCCAAAAAGTTCACTTGAAGGACATCCATTGATATTAGGCAGACCATGGCTCATGATAGCTGATGCATACATAGGCTACTGATTGGGTACAATGACAATTTCTAGAGGAGGGGTTACAAGGAATCTCATCTTATATCCCCCAGCCAAACCTAGTCCAATGATTGTATACCCGCAATTGCCACCACCACGATATCCTGAGAAGGATCTGCGTGTCCCACTAATGATGGAAGAATCCCTCAAGAACAAAAATCAACTAGAAGATGATGTAATCAGTGGGTTTATTAACAACCCAACCGTTGTAAGTAACCCAACATGCCAGATGCTCCAAGTTGTTCTAGACTATGAAGCACAAGGAGACCCGCTGGAAGATCTAATGGAACAACAAATTATGACTACCATTGTTCACAACAACAAATCCATTAAGATTGCACCAGGGATGTCTCTAAACATTAATGGCAACCTAGAAGAGCAACAACAACAAAATCTAATCCAAACTCTCTCTAAATACCAACAAGCTTTTGCCTGGGAGTACTCTGATATGAAAGGTATTGATCCACAACTCTGCACACACCAAATTTATATTGAGAAAGACTCTCGACCTATTCGACAACCGGAAAGAAGACTAAACCCCCACCTCAAAGATATTATTAAAGAAGATCTACAAAAGATGTTGGACGCAGATTTTATATACCCTATCTCAAATAATCGATGGGTTTCCCCATTAGTCATCGTCCCAAAGAAAAATGGGAAGTGGCGAATCTGCGTTGATTATAGGGAAATAAACAAAGCTACTCAAAAAGATTGTTTTCCATTACCTTTCATTGATTAGGTCTTGGATACCTTGGTAGGGAAGAAATTATTCTCTTTGCTAGACAATTTCAGTAGTTACAATCAGATCCAGATTACCCCAGAAGATCAGGATAAAATGACATTCACATGTCCCTGGGGTACCTTTGCCTATAAAGTATTTCCCTTTGGACTTTGTAACAATCTAGCTACATTCCAAAGGGCCATTCTGATCATATTCAGTGATCTGATTAGCGAAGGGATCGAAGTCTACATGGATGATTTTACTCCGTATGGTGATGATTTCAATCAAGCCTTGACTAATCTGGAGAAGGTATTAGAACGATGCATCACTACCAGGTTATGCTTAAGCCATGAAAAATGTCACATGATGATGACAGAAGGTGTGGTATTAGGGAATTATATTTCTACAGATGGAATTAGAGTAGATCCAACAAAAATTGAGGTAATTCTTGATCTACCTACTCCACACACACAAACTGAGGTACGTACTTTTCTTGGTGCTTCAGGATACTATCACATATTTATGCCAAATTTTTCAAAAACTATTGCGCCTTTACATGCTTTGATAGGAAATGTAGAATTCCAATGGTCTAATAAATGCGATGTGGTCTTTGTAGGACTCAAGAAATTGATCTCAACAGTGCTAGTGTTGAGGGGACCTAATTGGAAAATACCATTTCAAATTTCCACTAACGCCTCAGACATTGCCATAGGCACTGATCTGGGATAGGAAGAAGAAAAGAAACCCTACTCCATTTATTTCATTAGCAAGAATCTAACTCCAGCCAAACTTAATTATACAGTAACAAAGAAAGAGTTCTTAGTTGTTATACATGCCATCAATAAATTTCATCATTATATAACAGGTTATTTAGTTATCTTGTATACTAATCATTCTGCCATTAGATATCTAGCTAATAAACCAATTACTAATGGACGGGTCACTCAATGGTTGTTATTATTGCAGGAATTTGATATTACCATCAAAGATCAACCTGGGAGAGAAAATCTTGTCAGAGACTTCCTGTCCCAATTCCCAAAAACAAACGACTCATTAACAACTAAGGATCAATTATGGATGAACTTTTGTTTGCTATCGACACAAAACCACCTTGGTGCGCTGATGTAGAAAACTATCTAGCAGCGGGAAGATTATCAACACATTTATCATCCAGGTAAAGATGACTAATCATCAAGCATAGCGCACGATTCACTTGTATTAGTGGATATCTTTTCCACACAGGAGCTGATCTCCATATTCAACGATGTGTACGAGAGGACGAATTCTATGAAATACTGAAAGTAGGACATGACAAGCCCTGTGGGGGGAATTTTGTAGACCATAGGATTGGACACAAAATCTTACAGATGGGGTATTATTGGCCCTCAATATTCATAGATTCCAAGAAATATGTCCAGACATGTGACAACTGCCAGCAGAAGGGGAAACCAGGTCAGGCTGATGAAATGCCCTTGAAAACACAATTAGTTGTAGAACCATTTGAAAGATAGGTGTTGGAATTCATCGGCCCCTTTAATACAAAGTCAAATCAAAAGGCCTATATTCTCATTGCAATGGACTACATGACCAAATGGGTAGAGATGAAAGCTTTACCAAATGCAACAGAAGAAGTAGTCATCAAATTCATTTTCAAATTGTTTGTACGGTATGGACTACCCAGATAAATAATTACTGATGGAGGGTCACAATTTACAGGCCATAGAATCACAACCACCCTAGATAGCTATCAAATCAAGAACAGAGTTACTTCTCCATACCACCCACAAGCAAATGGGCAGGTAGAAAGCACCAATAAGGTCCTAGAGGCAAGTATGACGAAGACTATCTCAACAAACTGACAGAATTGGGCTATCGAGCTCCCAAATGCCTTATGGGCTTATCGTACAACCTAGTGTAACACCACTAGCTAATCTGCTTATCATCTAGTCTATGGTAAAGAACCCATCTTCCCAATAGAATTCAAGATCAAGACCCTAAGAATGGCCCAAGAAATTGGACTAAATCTAACAAAAGAACACAAACAACACCTTCAGCGACTCAATGAATTGGATGAAGCACGCTTGTCTGTTGTGGATCGTACAACTATTATCCAGTGATAGAGAGAAACCTGGCATGACAAGCATATCAAGAAGAAATCATTCAAGAAAGGTGACTGGGCACTCCTCTATGATTCCATATTTCAGGACTTTCCTGGGAAATTACAGACACGATGGCTAGGGCCATATGAAATTAATGAATTCCATGATAATGGCACGGTTACCTTGAGCACCATCGATGGGTCTGGATCACCCTTTCTGGTCAATGGACATTGGTTGCAACTTTACCACTAGCCATCTTCAAAAGATTCTTTTTATCAAAAAGTAAGTAAAGACACTACAGTGCAGATTTTGGTTGGATGGGAAGGTAACCCAGCCACCCCAACTCCATAAATGATGCATTATGTTTATATTGTACATATTGTACATAGTTTTCCAACTGAGTGCTTAGTCTTTTTTCTTCTTTTGTTTGTTTTATAAAAAGTTATCTAGGAAACAAGAATCATGATAGATAACTACAATTAGCACCATCTTCTGTTCCATGCTCCCATTTTGTTTTATTACATGGATTTTGTCTTTTACATGATCATGACGATGTTGTTCCTTTCTCGTGTGATTGCCGTCCCTTTTTGAATAGAACAACTATTGTTCCTTCACGCGTGCCTGTTGTTCCTTTTGAACGAAACAACTGTCGTTCCTTCTCGTGCAACTCCTTTTTGAACGGAACAACTGCCATTCATTTTCACGCAGTTGCTTTTTGAACGGAACATTTGTTGTTCCCTTTTCACACATCTGCTATTCCCTTATCATGCACCTGTTGTTCTTTCTGAATGGAACAACTGTCGTTCCTTTTCCCGCAACTGCTTTTTGAATGGAACAATTGGCGTTCCTTTTCGCGTAATTTCTTTTTGAACGAAACATCTGTTGTTCCCTTTTCGTGCACCTATTTTTCTTTCTGAATGGAACAACTGTCGTTCCTTCTCGTGCAACTGCTTTTTGAATGGAACAATTGTCGTTTCTTTTTGTGTAATTTCTTTTTGAACGGAACATCTGCTGTTCCCTTTTCGTGCACATGCTGTTCTTTTTGAATTGAACAACTACTATTCCTTTTCGCACGATTGCAGTTCCCTTCTTTACCATTCAAATGCTAGCCATTCCTCCGTAAGTGTGACTTTCATCAATTAATTTTCACCAGCACTGTTTCTAATCATCATTATAATGATCTGTCATTATTTTTTGGATGATCCCTCACACCTTATCACAAATCTTTTTGAGGACTAATCTCTCTGAAATATCTTAAACCTTGTTCATAATTTACTACCACCATAAGTTGTTTCTTTCCCTTATATATACAAATATACCTGAATGATACACCATAAGTTGTTTCTTTCCCTTATATATACAAATATACCTGAATGATAACTTGCCTCTATATTATAAGAATACTTCAGCACACTTTTACTTGGCATCCCTATACTTCCTTATACCATCCCTTACTCTTAAGGAGTAGATGAGCCTCCCTAAATAAACTCTCTCTCTCTCTCTCTCTCTCTCTCTC